>JASDQU010589733.1:0-11597 GCA_032191745.1 Picea mariana
CTTGAGCGAGATAGGCCATCACAAGGTGTCGAATTTGAGATTAGGGTTTCTGCAACTGCTTCTGCTAGTAACCCTAGCGACAGTGTCTTGGAGGCTGCTCCTGCTAGTAACCCTAGCGACAGTTCCTCAGCGAGCTCAATATCTTAGCGGCTATGCTTCCTTCCAGCGTTTAGGCTGAATGAAGGAGGTGTGGGCCCATAACCTGTTAGAATATGAAGGATTGTGCCCGTTTTACCATTGACAATACCCTTGTCACCCAACCATAGGCCGAAGCCACCCTCCGAGCACCTTGACCTTGATAGAGAAGAATATTGGTAGCAATCAATAGCCAAGCAAGGCTAATGCACCAAGCAAGAATAGAAACCAAGCTGATCAGATAGTCCCACCCAGAAACTGGCGCAACACCTTCCCTAGAAACTTGCGCACAAAACTGCCAACTGCAGTGCGCAGAAACTGCTCTTTGCCATTCTAAGAAGTGTGAATAATGAGAACTGGCGCCCTGTATTTATAGTGGTCTGGCAGACTTACTGGGGCCGACTTCTCCTTTTGGGTACTAATTAATTCACATTAATTATATTTCTACAGTCGACATCTCATCTAGGGTTTCCTTTACTTCTTTGCTTCCTTCCGGAATATTCTAATCTCGTCATAGGTCACAATAGAGGTTCATACCTCCCGAAGCTACCATAATATCAACACAAACAGCCTTCAGAACATAGTGGACCGCAACAAATCCCTTCAAAATTTCAGATTACAGCAAAGACAAGGAGAATCATAGATCTCAGCCTTTACTTCGTCCTTTGGACAAAGGCAACCTCCAAAATGAGTGAACAACCTTGAACAAAAGGAGATAACAGCAGCAACAAACTAATTGCAGCCCAACATACCGATATGATCCATAGAAAAAGAAGATAGATGGAAACCACAATTTGTCCCATGGTCTTTCTCCATATACCTGCAAGAACATTCAAGTCGGCCTTTAGAGGAAGTTTCTCTCCTTGAAATCACACCTTAGCAAATGAGGATTTCTTGTTATAGCTTTCTCTTCCAACTATTTTGTGTTAAAATATTATTAAGAAAGACCTAGAAGATTCTTCTCCACCTTTTTCTCCATCAGAATGATTCACCCCTTCATAAAATATCATTAAAAGGATTTGGATGAGGTCTCAAGTCCACTTGGCATCCCCACAAGCAAGGCACTCTTCGTAAAGCATGCATTTATTCTTCATTTGATGTTTTGATCATGTTAACAATGCCACATAGCATCTTCTCATGCAAAGAGCTCTCTAAATTTGTAGGAAATCCCTTGAACAATCTGCCGTCAACACCAAAGGGCCTCAAAGGCGACATATGCCTCCAAATTTGTNTAAAATATCATTAAAAGGATTTGGATGAGGTCTCAAGTCCACTTGGCATCCCCACAAGCAAGGCACTCTTCATAAAGCATGCATTTATTCTTCATTTGATGTTTTGATCATGTTAACAATGCCACATAGCATCTTCTCATGCAAAGAGCTCTCTAAATTTGTAGGAAATCCCTTGAACAATCTGGCGTCAACACCAAAGGGCCTCAAAGGCGACATATGCCTCCAAATTTGTGATGGATGCTCTAAATAATGTGTCTTTACCTGAAAAGATCTCAAAGGTGAAATATACCTCCAAATATGTAGAAGTGCATTGAAATATATGGTTGTGCCTTGATTTGACATATGAATGGGATGAGGGATTGTAACCTTACTAGGCTAGGTTGTCTCTATAATTGTTGTTTTCCTCACAATTGAGCTCTCTACCATCCTGATTAAGCCATGAATGAAGATACAAGCATTCCCGGGCTAAGATCAATCCCAATTGTGTTCTCCAAGACTTTGCAACTTAAAACGATCTTCAAAGGTGGCATGCTTCCTTGAATTACTTGCTGAGCTTAGGAGCCTTATAAGCTAGAAAAAATGGCCAATGATTGCTCTTGAGGTTTACAAAATGAACCGTGCACTTTCTGGTGGTAACATACATAATGTTGGAGATGATTGGTAAACAATTGTTGAGGGGAAAGCAGGGAGGGAAGAGAGGTCTCCCCGTAATCTCATGTGTGGTGAGACATATGCACTTTTGGCAATGGGAGCTTGTGGAGCTCAGTTTGATAGAATTCAATGTTGAAAAACGCAGCTCGACAAACAACTTGGCAAGGCTGTAGTATAAGAGTTTGGTTTTGTGCTGACAAAAAATTGGCAAAAACTCAACAACATAAATTGTTCAAAATGAGGGTTTTTCTTTTCCTTCTGGCATTTATATTTAATGTTGGTAAGGGTTTCCATCTGCTTGCAAGTTGGATTTGTTGTGTAGTGAATAACCTACGAGTTACTCAAGGGGCAAGATCTGACTCGCGAATACTCACATATTTGACTTGTCAACAAAGATCAAATTTGGGACGAAGTGAATGTGGGTTGGCAGCAAGGCCGAGCAGAGTTTGACTTAGGGGAACTTAAACGACTAGGTGATTTTTTTAAACTATGATAGATATATGAACCCAAGTGATAGTGTGACAACTAAATGGTTAACTAGGGCAATGAGTGGGACAACTACTTGGTGGTTCTTGTACGACAATGCATTCTTATTGCTAGTCATGCAGGGGGCATAACAAGTATGTTTGGGATAGGTAATATTGTTGGCGGAGCCATTGCTTCAAACTTTTTGAATCAAGTAGCCTTAGGAGCATTTTGCAGGCTTGGCAGTTAGTGTACAAAGAGGTATGTTGAGACTTTGCTATCCCCAAAAGTGGATGGGATCTAGTGGCAAGGGTTGGTTGGACATTATCCTTGGGGTAGGAGAGTATTATTGTGGAACAAAATCCCATCACTAGGATATGCCACTATAGTAAGTTCACTTACGATTATGGATAGGGGACATATTGGTTTTGTTACGTCCCTAGTTGCACCAGGCAGGACTGATGATGATCCACAAAGATTGAACAAGTCATTTGTTCAAAATCAGAGTTCAGAAGTCCAATCGGGTCTTATGACCCCTTCAAATTCATTTTCTTCTTGTTCTTTTATGCATGATCCATACTCCCATGGGGGAAATTGTAATAAAATGAGCTAGCATGAGGTCTCTATTATGTAAAAGGCTCAACTCCCTAAGACTTGATCATCAATGCATACTCTAGAGTGTTTTTTTCACTTGTTAATTATATCTTGCTCTTTAGCAAGTTATAATTTCTAAGTTTTTTCACTCACAACCTCCAAAACTGGAGTGTGTACTAATGGTTAGGCCTTAGTGCATTTGTCTGGGTCTAGTGTCTAATGTATATTACCATGCTAGTCATTATTCTAGAGTCTTATGGACATGCATTAGGTTGCTCTAGGATTTTTTAATTATTTTAATAAGTTGTAAAATTTCTCGCAAAACGGGATTTTTACCTTGTAATTTGATGTAATAATAAAAAAGTGTTACTAGGAGGCATTATATGCCTTGGGGGGTATTGTTTTGTAACCCAAAATACCCCTTATACCCATGTACCCCATTTTCGAGAGAAATTATTGATTTTTTCTCATTAAAAAATCAATTTTACTCAAAAAAGGTAAATAAAAGACAAATAAATCAGCATCCCTATTTTTTAGGAAACATGTCCGGGACATGTTTTGAGTTAACTCACCCTCTCTCTTTGTTCACTGGGTCATAGTGGCACTTGATGGTGAGTTAGGGCGAGTTAAGTGGCAAGTGATGAAGAGTTAGTGAGTGGTTAACTCAACTCGGTGGAGATCTCAATGAGCAAGTGCGCCCTCTCTTGGGAGGTGGCACACTCTCCTTGAGGGCACCAATTCCAAGGGAGGTGCACACCTCCCTCTTGCTATGTGGCATCATCTCAATCTCCTTTACTCTCACTTGTGGCGCCTTTGCTTGAGTTAGCTTGGGATGTGGCACTCAATCCACCTTACATTTGTCTCTCTCACCTTGGGATGTGCGCCCTCTACCTTTGGGAATTGTTCCCACTTTGTTATTTAAGCAAGAAACCTCCTCTCCATTCGGTTAATGAGAGTTTTGGTGAAGCTTGCGGTTGTACTATCATTGTGACACTTTTTCTATTGGAATAAAAGGCTTTGGAGGTCAAATGGTGGCTTGTTCTATTGTGTGAATGGTCATTGTCATGTGCTTTAATCTTATGAGGTGATGTTGTTTTAATTTCTTGCTTTTTCAATTGTTAGTTTGGCCTTTGAAGGGGTGTTGTTGATGATTGCATCTTCATGAGACATTCTCTAGATCGTACTCCTCTGGACTGAGTTGAGATGATCTGTGAGAACACCTATGTGATAGGTGAGTCGTACTCCTCTGGACTGAGTTGAGATGACTTGTGTTGATCTCCTGTCGTACTCCTCTGGACCGAGTTGAGATGACTTGAGATGGTCTCCTGTTGTACCCCTATGGACTTAGTTGAGTTGACTTGAGATGGTTCTCCAGTTCGTACTCCTATGGATTTAGTTGAGTTGATCTGTTTGAGAGTGACGTCCCTTGTGGTTGAGCACATGTGGACTTGTCTTTAGTGGTAGAGCACTAGAGGATGTGTGTGAGACCCCTTGCTATATTGTCAAAGAGTAAGACTATTGTGAAACCCTAATTTGTATTGTGAAAGGTACAAGTCGGCCCTACTGTGTAAAGATAATTAATATTATGTGAAAGATTAATTATATCATTGAGTTGTACAAGTCAGCCCTATTGTGCCAATAGACACATCTATTTGATGAGTTAGGTCATGTATTTATTAGAGAGATAGATCCCCATTGTGGAATATATCTCATTCACTCAACACTAATCTTGGTGAGCTGAAATTTGGTGCGCACTCTTTTCTATGCGCTAGTTTTCTTGGTCATAGAGCACCCTCTTGTGTGCACTAGGGTTTATGGTGTGTAGGTTCTTCTCTTGGAAATATAGTAAAGGGTTGTTGGGTTTTTCCTTTGGTTGAGAAGGGTTTTCCCAAGATAACTTCTTGTGTCTTGTGCATGGTTATTCTTCTTGTGATCTTGGTCACTGCAGCTATTGTTTATGGTTCAAGTTCATGCTAAATTGAAAAGAAACTACATGTGTTTGAGCCATCATTAAAAAATTCAACAATTGTCACCTAGTAGGATAGGATTATTAAGCTTGTTTGCTTTTGAAATCCTATTGTTTGTCTATTTGAGAAGTTTTGATGTGCATGCAGGTTTTGGTTAACTAGCATGCTCTTCGAGTTTCTCTTGTAGGTGACACCAAGAAGTTAACAATTTTTTGCAAGTATTTGAAGCATATAGGATCTCATTGCTTGGAGAGGTGGCTGAGCTAGCTTGCATATTCCGCATCTCCAAGATTCTAAAGACATAGTTCCTCATCATTCCACCAGGAGACCCCATTGGCCATGGGTTCCAAGCTATCAAGCTTATCTCTCTCTTTCATAAAATCTAAAAAGTTCTTTGGTTACTTTCCTTGCATGCAATAAGTAGAGTTTAATTTAATTGTAAAGTAAAATTTGATTTCACTTTTGCATGCATGCAAGTTAGATCTAGATTTCCATTTCATTTCATTATCTAAAGCTAGAACTATCATTTAAAAAGTTTATCTTTTAAGCAATTTTCATGGTTAAATCTAAAGCTAGAACTATCATTTAAAAAGTTTATCTTTTAAGCAATTTTCATGGTTAAATCTAAAGCTAAAAGGTAGATAGATTATAAGAGCTTTCATTTTCATATTTGGCAGTCTTAGGGCCTCTTTGTTGGCTGTCTCGAACAACAAACAAAAAGCCACTAATAAGGCTTGCGTTTGCTTGCTTTCTTACTCAAATCTTGTTAACTTTCCTTAAGCTTTCTTTCGGTATTTTTTGCATAAAGTCGGACATCTTTGGTAGGCTGTTCCAAATCAATTTTGGGCAACTTTATTCCACTTTAGCTTGCTGTTTTTGCAGGTTTAGCGAACAGCCAAGGGGAATGTCTGCCTGAATTTATAGGATCCAGAGCATCTCGGACCACCCAAGGCGTCTAACCTTCTTCCAATCTATTTTTTCAACAATAAATTTTTAAGTTTGTTGGCCTTGAGTTATATAAGGACCACAAACATTCTTCCAAAGATTTGTAACCAAAAAGAAAGAGTGGGATTACCCACTAGGCCTGCCATCCCTCCAGCCCCTAGGGGAACTGTCTCTTTTTTGCATTTTGTCTCTTTTATTTGCTTCCTTTTATTTTTACAAGCTAAAATAAACCCAAGCACCACAAAATATTAACTTAATTTCAATTTCTTAGTTTAGTTAGTTTAGATTTCAATTTCAGTTATTTCAATTTCGCAATTTATTTCAGTTATTTCAATTTCGCAGAGTAATGAACCTTCCCTTCGGGGCCTTAGTATGCTCTCGACCATTGCGAGCTTTGCCTGATCTGTGGTGCGATCAGAAACATAATTGAGTAGTGTGGAGTAGTTTAACTAGGACAATCATTTTTCCGTTATTGCTCAAAGGGACAAATACTCATGAGATTGCATGTGACTTCAGGGGGAAACTTTGAGACCTAGTCTCTCCTCGTTGGAAGTTCTGTAGTCTTGTGTTTACCCATTTGAGGGATTATTTCTAAAGGGCCAAATCATAGCTTAGGTTTTACCTTTTTTCACACTTACAATCTTGCATGCACGAGTGGACTCGCCATATCGGTCGACTGCACTAAATTAACCCACTAATTCCAGCAGTCATCTTTAATTAATAAAATTTACCAAGAGCACTTTCAACACATACATTTCACAACAACACTTTACTTTTGGCACTGGTCTACATATTTCATTTGCTTATTATCCATTACTTTCAAGTACTTGCATTTTGCTTTCAAGTAATATCGTTTATGTTGAAGTACTTTACTTGTTCAATATCTTCCATATAAACAATTATCTTATTGTCATATGCTGCTAGAATAGTCACACTTGATTTTGTTTCATATTAACTCCTAGATTTATATCGTGCTTAGTTCTAATAAGCCTTATATTATTTTTTAGGGACTACCCCCCTCGGCTTCGCTAGGAGTTAGCCTAGACAGAGGAGTCGAGTGTCAGATGACAGCTATCCAACTTGAGACTTGCCCCCAAGGCCACACCTAGTGGATTGAATATTTCTTCCATGTGATCTGAAGTGTGGATTAGGCGGCAACAGGTCTAATTCCTTTTTGTTGCAGGAAAGAGACAACCTATAAGGGTTTCTTCAGATGGGGAGGTTTGTGAGACTAAGAGGCGGGTAATCGGATGCTTTGGAGAACTGTCAACTATTCTAAAAATTTTAAAATTACTGGTTGTTGACAAAGACACCTTGAAATTTATAACTCATTCATGATTCTAAATTGTTCAAGATGAATTTGGACGCTTATGGACTGATTTAGAAGCAATCTGGATTGAAAATGGTCCTATGGGAAGCCCTTTATGGGCTACAGAACTGAAGAGATTTATCATAAGATTCAATGGAATCTTCTACTTGCCAAAATATCTAGAATTCCCACTTTTTTGTCAAGATCAGTGTGATTGGATGGATAGTACTTAATAACAACCTAAAGGTTAAATATAGGCTCCACCACTCTAGGTCGAATGAATGGTTAGTGTGGTTTGTCATAAATTAGACAGAGTTAAACATCTATTTTGGGTATGCAAGGTTGCCAGAGTCTTCTGCGATTGGCTTGCCTCTGAGTTCACCGTTCCCTTCAGCATCCCTGTTGTTAAGGGTCATTCGTGGGGATGAATGGATGGTCAGACTGTTAGATTTCACTTCACCTTAGGTCTGGTCTATGTCTTCGACTATTATACACAAGTTTTACTATTTGAACTGTAAGCATAAACACACTGAGATGCATAACTACTTAGCACAGCGGAAAATAGATCAACAATTGAATCATACACAGGTACACAGTAATTTAATGCCAAATCACTTGTTCTCAAAACCAGAACAAGACTCAAAACAACTAGGCTCCTGTACCAGGGAAAATGCCCCACTTCTTACACAAAGAATATGCCAAAATTCACTTACAAGGCACAGCTGAAACCCTCCTTGGTTTCCATGCCCAAACCTGGTCTTCAAAACTGCTGCTGTTACAGCTCCAAGTACACTGCTGTAACAGCCTTCAAGACTGCCCTCAAGCTGCCCCACAGACCCAGTGATATCAACCTTCTTGCCACCTCAAGACCTGCTGTTGTCACTGCTATAACAACCCACAGAACTTGCTGTTATACTGGCTGTTACAGCCCTAAACTCTGCCACTATTCTTGCTGTCCTTGACCTCTAGAACAGCCCTCAAAGTGCCTTCAAGTCTGCTGCTGTTCCAGCCCTCTTCCTGCAGCTTAACTGGCTACGTAACAGTCCCTCAAGGCTGTCCCAGGGCTGCTCCACAAGATGCTGTTACAGCCTTCTTAGTTTGCTGTAACAACCCCTTTTGTGGCTATCCCAAATGTTGTTACTTACCTGTAACAGTCCCTTAGACTGCCCACAAGCTTGCTGCTTACTGATAGCCACCTGTACTTGCTGTTCCAAGGCGTCCAGTCCTGTCCAAGACTTGTCGCACCCTGCTGTCCACCTGTAGCAGCCTCAACAGATTTGTCATCCACCTCGTCAACCCTTCTCACTATTAATATTATGGTAGCTTCGGGAGGTATGAACCTCTATTGACCTATGACGAGATTAGAATATTCCGGAAGGAAGCAAAGAAGTAAAGGAAACCTTAGACGAGATGTCGGCTGCGGAAATATAATTAATATGAATTAATTAGTACCCAGAAGGAGAAGTCGGCCCCAGTAAGTTTGCCAGAACCACTATAAATACAGAGCGCCAGTCTCTCATTTGACACATTCTCAGAATTGCAGAGAGCCAGTTATGCGCACTGCAGTTGGCAGTTTTGTGCGCAAGTTTTTGGGTGGGACTATCTGATCAGCTTTGGTTTCTATTCTTGCTTGGTGCATTAGCCTTGCGGCTATTGATTGCTACCGGTATTCTTCTCTGTAAAGGTCAAGGTGCTCGGAGGGTGGCTTCGGCTTATGGTTGGGTGACAAGGGTATTGTCAATGGTAAAACGAGCACAATCCTTAATATTCTAACAGGTTATGGGCCCACACCTCCTTCATTCAGTCTAAACGCTGGAAGGAAGCATAGCCGCTAGGATATTGAGCTCGCTGAGGAACTGTCGCTAGGGTTACTAGCAGGAGCAACTTCCAAAGACACTGCTGTTAGGGTTACTAGCAGAAGCAGTTGCAGAAACCCTATTCTCAAATCTGGCACCTTGTGATGGAACATCTCGCTCAAAAAGAAGATATTCAGATGCGCCCTAACTCAGCGCACCTTTTGGCTCTCTCAGAAGATAGAAACGACGAAGTTGAAGTTTTGGATCAAGGCATGACCAGTTACCAGTCAATCGAAGACATGAGTGAAACGATCAGTCTTTTACACTACTCAGCACTTACTGGAACGATTGAAGATGACATGTGGATAATCGATAGTGGAGCTTCTAGGCACATGACGAGAGATCAAGCCAGACTCTCAAATCTAAATGAGAAGAAGACCTCGTACAAGGTAGAGCTTGGAGACAAAACCACTTACCCCGTGGAAGGATTTGGACAAGCCTCCATCAAAATGAAAACAGGTAACTATGTTCACTTAAGCAATGTTTTATATGTGCCTGGTTTAGAAAAGAATCTTGTATTGATATCTTGCCTAGAAGACAAAGGAAACAAAATAGCTTTCGTGGATGGAAAAGTGTTATCATGGCATAAAGACTCCAGCATAGAGAATGCTAGGGTTATTGGAAGTCATGAAGGAAATCTGTATAGACTACTAGAACAAAATGAAGAAGCTCTTGTACACAACGAAGTCAACCCCAATGAGCTTTGGCATAGAAGGTACGCTCACATTAACTATCAAGCATTACCCTTTCTCAAAAGGTTGGTTGAAGGAATACCAGAGTTGCAGTCTACACATGAAGGAATCTGCAAAGGATGTGCTCTTGGGAAGAATATCAAGAAACCATTCCCAAGTAGCAACGACAGATCTAAGGAGATTCTAGATCTGATACACTCAGATGTTTGCGGTCCGATGCTAGTAAAATCTCTAGGAGGATCTTCTTACTACGTAATCTTCATAGATGACTATTCAAGAAAGACCTGGTTATATCTACTCAAGACAAAAGACAAAGTATTCAACAAGTTTCAAGAGTTCAAAGCAGAAATAGAAAATCTCACGAATAAGAAGATCAAGACGCTAAGAACTGATAATGGTGGAGAATACACATCAAAGGAATTAGTTGCATTCTGCAAATCGGCAGGGATTAGGAGGGAGCTGACTGTTCCTCATAATCCTCAACAAAATGGTGTAGCAGAAAGAAAGAACAGATCCATTGAAGAAACCGTAAAAGCCTTATTAAATGATCAAGGTCTATCCATGTTCTTATGGGGAGAAGCAACAATGACAACAATATATGTGCAGAACAAAAGTCCTCATCGTATATTGAAAGACATGACACCAGAAGAAGCTTTCTCTGGTAAGAAACCTAATGTGGAAAATCTAAGAATATTTGGATGTCCTATTTACTCTCACATTCCCAAGGACAAGAGGAATAAACTAGAACCTTCAGGAAAGAAAGAGATATTCGTGGGATACAATGATTCATCCAAAGCTTATAGAATATATATTCCAGAACAACACAAGATCGAAGTCAGCAGAGATGTAACATTCAATGAGAAGATGGCCTTCAAGAAATCCATAGAAGAAAATATAGAAGAAGAAGAGATTGAAGAACTTAACGAAGAAACCACAGAAAACGTAAAAGACGAAAATGAACTACTTGATCATCCTATGGAGCCATGTGAAAACATTGATTCAGATATCGTACCTAAGACCAAGAAAAGACCATTTTGGCTTGAATCTACCTTATAAGACGCAGAAAGACTCAAGGTTCCAGAAGGAACATTCAGAAAGAGTAAAAGACCTAAAAGATTCTCAAGTTATGTAGCATACATGATGAAGCTTCTAGATGAAGAACCTACCACATTTGAAGAAGCAGTTCAAAAGGGACAAGGGAAAGAAGCTATGACGGAAGAGCATTAATCCATTATGAAAAATGAGGTATGGGAAATCGTACCAAGACCTAAAGAAAAATCGGTGGTAACTTCAAAATCGGTGTACAAGATCAAACATGCAGCAGATGGAAGCGTGGATAAATACAAGGCAAGATTCATAGCTAGAGGGTTCTCCCAGAAGGAGGGAGAAGATTATGACGAAACGTTTGCTCCGATGGCTAGATATACTCCCATCAGAGCTATCATATCTCTTGTCGCTTCCATGGGATGGAACTTACATCAGATGGATGTAAAGACAACTTTCCTCAATGGAGCTATTGAAGAAGAAGTATATATTGAACAACCTCAAGGGTTTGAGGTACATTCCAGAGACACTCACGTTTGCAGATTGATGAAAGCTCTATATGGACTCAAGCAAGCTCTAAGGGCTTGGTATGCCAGAATGGACAACTATCTAACGAGACTTGGTTTCTCCAAGAGTCATGCAGATCCAAACCTTTATTACAAAGTCATGGACAATGCACTTGTGATTCTACTATATATGTTGACGAT
>JASDQU010589733.1:11697-26211 GCA_032191745.1 Picea mariana
GGAAATATAATTAATATGAATTAATTAGTACCCAGAAGGAGAAGTCGGCCCCAGTAAGTTTGCCAGAACCACTATAAATACAGGGCGCCAGTCTCTCATTTGACACATTATCAGAATTGCAGAGAGCCAGTTGTGCGAACTGCAGTTGGCAGTTTTGTGCGCCAGTTTCTGGGTGGGGCTATCTGATCAGCTTTGGTTTCTATTCTTGCTTGGTGCATTAGCCTTGTTTGGCTATTGATTGCTACCGGTATTCTTCTCTATCAAGGTCAAGGTGTTCGGAGGGTGGCTTTGGCCTATTGGTTGGGTGACAAGGGTATTATCAATGGTAAAACGAGCACAATCCTTAATATTCTAACACTCACTTCCCAACAATTTTGCTTCAACCTTCTCTTAGCAGGCCAAGGCCTTAACTCTACTGCTACTATCCTTTTCCAACCTTTCTTACCTGGCCAAAACCTATAGCAGCATACCTAGGGCCTGTGACTGCCCTATCCCACTAGGCCAAGCCACCAAGTAGCCTCCTCAAGCCTGGCTGAGTCCTTCTCTTGGCTGTGGCTAGGTTGTTCTAGCAGGTCGAGCCTCTCCTAGGGCTCGACCTACCCTTTCTTGGTTGCCAACTGAGGTACGCACCTCCTCCTCCTTGTTACCTGCCCAAACAAACAAAGAATGCAGCAGAAATGAGGCCAATCAGCCTCCCTCCATGGCTGGAATGAAGTCACCACAGGACCGAAATCACGAAGCTCCTCCTCACATTGTGTTAGCACAAATTTCTACCTTCCAATCCGAGCTGATAAACCTGTTATGGCAGCGGTAAAAACTTGGCTAATTATAGGAGAAAACGCCCTAGATATCACGGGCTAAACCCCTCTCCGTTCGGGCTAGGCCTTGCTAGCCTCTGGGGGGGAGTCACTGGGCACAATGAAGAGCCCTTGTAAATGATTTAAGGTCTGAAAACTCAAAAAATCAGCGAGTTGTTTTGCCTTGGACAGCATGTAAAGCAGTCCAAAATGGGGGAAAAAGTTGATCTAACACACTTGGAGGAAACCTGCAGAGTTAGCACAATGATAATAGAATGGAAAAAACAAAGAAAACTACTCAAAGGATTGATACCATCACAGTAAATAGTTCATAAATGACGTATCAGATTTGCAAATTCACCACAATATCGTCAAGAAGAGAGGTTCGAATAACAAACACAAGCTTCTGTATTGATCCAACTTTACAAGAGGGTTGGTTGTGCCACAGTTGATAAGCTCACAACTGATACAATGATTACGTTGTTCAATGACACGCCACTAGACGAGAGAGAGAGAGAGACACTATGCTGCCCCTGCTAAGAACCGACGAAATAACCAATGGAAAGCCTTCAATATATAGCTAGTGAGGGTGCACATCCCAAGAGGAGAAAAAGGACGCATGAGAGGATAAGAATAGGTACTAGGCGCATGTGAAAGCATGTGAAAAAGGAAAAAGCAGAGTATGAGTTTAGAATGGGCGCATAGGTACATGAGAGGGATAAGAATAGATGCAAGTTTGAGAGAGTGAGACATGTTGATAGTTAACTGAAGCATGTGTCCATATGTGTGAGAGTGAGAAAGGCGCCCAAGTCTAAAGGGGTAGGTGAAGGCTATATTTCACTGCAGACACATGAGTGAAGTTTAGTTAATGAGATCATGGTGTTGGCTATGACGGCTAAACTCATGCGACCCCTTCTCCATCATTAATTAATTATCGTATGCTCGAATTTTTAGGAATATGCGCCCTAGCTTAGGTGTATGCCACATCATTGCCACACGTCGACCTATGAGGATGCCACTTGGCACTGCATGGACGATGACTGGACCTGCTAAATATAGAGGCATCTAAAAATAGAACCTCTAAAAATAGGACACGCTAAAAATAGAACCTCTAAAAATAGGGTTCTCTAAAAATAGGGTCCTCTAAAAATATATTCCTGGTCCTATTTTTAGAACAACTGTCCACATCACCCTGGATGACTGGGATGACACTGCCACATAAAAACTGCAAAAAATAGAAAGTCGTCTGAATACCCTTGACTTCATACTCATTAATCTCGTCTTTCTGCAAGGGATCCAAATATGCAATTAGAATTGTCATGCGGGTCCTGATGCTCAACCTGCTAAAAATAGTAATCTAGGTGACATCATCCGGAAAAAGGTCCAAAGGCCTCTGGATGCCTCAAGGATCAATACCGTGCTCTCGAAATCTGAATCTGGGACCTGGATCACAACTTGCCAAAAATAGCAAGTTCTTGCATGTCGCCCGAAAAAAGTGTCATCAAGCCTAGAATTCTGCAAGGA
This sequence comes from Picea mariana, assembly GCA_032191745.1. Classification (NCBI taxonomy): domain Eukaryota; kingdom Viridiplantae; phylum Streptophyta; class Pinopsida; order Pinales; family Pinaceae; genus Picea; species Picea mariana. The sequence goes on from JASDQU010589733.1 coordinate 14,019, forward strand.
CTCATACTGTATGCTCTGAGCTGCCCCAAACTGTCAGGAGACCCACTCAAACCGTGCCTCCTAAAAAGTAGCAACACCTTTATGTATACATCTCTCTCTAAAAAATGCATGGAAACCAAGTAGAGTGTGACTCTTGAACTAAGCAACCCTGTACTGATCATGTACCTGCCTCGTGTGTGAATCGACCTTCTGTTCAACGTAAGTGCTAAAACCCTGGGAAAATCTCAGTATGCTAACCAAAGTGCTGCATGCTGGCTCTTAACCCTCAAGACTTTCAAGGGTGAAAATCTAGGGGTTAACAATGGCGACTCAAGCAGACGGGATTCCCCTGTGGGATGTCAAGAACCATAAGAATCTCTGTGTCCATATAATCAAACTGATGCTCTATGAGAACTCTGTAAGATGTACCAATGATGCTCTGTGAACTGAGGAATGTGTACCAAAAATACCCCTGTAACTGTGTGGAATGATACAAGTGCGCACCTATCTTGGGTGCTAGTTTCTAGGTTTTGTAAGCACCCTCTTGTGTGCTAAGGTCTATGGTGTGGGGGATCTTCTCTTGAGAATATAGCAAAGGATTACTGGGTTTTTCCCTTGATTGAGAAGGGTTTTCCCAGGATACTTCTTGTGTTCTTGTGCATGGTTATTCTTCTTGTGATCTTGGTTATTGCAACACTTGTGTATGGTATTGCTGCATTGTTTATGGTTCAAGTACATGCTAAATTGAAATAAACCACATGTGCATGAGCTAAGCATTAAAATTCAACACATTACACCTCCACTGGAAGTGTATCTGAGCCCATAGGCTATAGTCCCTCGGACATATCTGAGAATATGCTTAGCAACAACCATATGAATGTGTTTTGGTTCACACATGAACTGTCTGAGGGCATTCACTGCATAACAAATGTCTGGTCTGGTGTGTACTAGATACATCAAGGACCCAATAATCTGACGATATACAGTAGGGTCTTCTGGATTCGAACCTGTAGCTTGATCATGTAACTTCTTCAGGTTAGAAATCATAGGTGTGGTTATGGACTTACAGTCCAACATCCCAAATCTGTGAAGCACATCAACTGCATACTTGCTTTGTGAGAGAAAGATCTCACCAGGTTTCTGCCACACCTCTAAGCCAAGAAAGTAATGCATAAGAGCAAAGTCCTTCATTTCAAATTCTGCTGATAACTCCCTCTTAGTCTGAGCTATGAGATGTTCCTCTCCAGTAAAGAACAAATCATCCACATATAAAACCAAGATAACACGATGATTCTTCACAATCTTTATATAAAGATTAGGATCTGCTATACTCTTGGAGAACCTAAGACTCTAAAAAAAATTGTCAATTCTTCCATACCAAGCTCTCAGAGCTTGTTTCAATCCGTACAAAGCTTTCTCGAGTTTGCGGACATGAGATTCTTTCTCATGAATCACGAAAACCTCAGGTTGCTCGATATAAACCTCTTGCTCAACTTCACCATTAAGAAACACAGTCTTAACATCTATTTGGTGAAGTTTCTAATAAAAAAATGAAGCAAGAGAGATGATGATTCTTATAGAGGTATACATGGAAACAGGAGCAAAGATCTTGTCATAATCAATTCCTTCTTTGTGAGAGAAGCCATGAGCCACAAATCTAGCTTTGAATTTTTCAACTTTGCCATCTGCTGCATGCTTTATTTTGTAAATGCATTTAGAGGTTACTACTGATTTGCCTTGAGGTTTTGAAACCACTTCCCATACATCATTCTTCAGTATTGACTCGTACTCTTCTATCATGGCATCCTTCCACACTTTATGTTTGACAACCTCATCAAAAGTGGAAGGTTCTGAGTCAATTACAAGATTCAACTTAGATATCAAATCTGAGTATTTATCTGGTTTCTTGCTTTCTTTGAAGGTACCTTTAGGTGCTGCATGATTTTTTGCTTCTTTTAAAATTTCACAGCACCAAGCTGGCTTCCTTTTGACAGGAGGTTTCTCTAGGGGAAACTCAACATAATCCCTTATGGGATCCATTGAAGGCTCTCTGGCCTCCTCCCTTTGCTCATCCGAAAGTGGTGAATCTGAAGGTTCTAGAGATGGAGCTTCCTGCTCCTCTGTATCACATGGAAGTTCTTTGGAAAGAGGAAAGGCTGCTTCCTCATGGAAGGTCACATATCTATTGATCTCTATGAACTTTTGCCCTGGTACATAGATTCAATATGCTTTTGAGGTTTCACTGTAACCCACAAAAGTGCCTTTCTTTCCAGAGGTCTCTAACTTAGTCTTGTTTTCTTTTGGTACATGAATGTAGACAGGACTACCAAAAATTCTCAAATGGTCAACATAAGGCTTCTTATCGGTGAAGATTTCTTCTGGAGTTTTCTCTTCTAGGGCTTTATGAGGACTCTTGTTCTGAATATAGACTGCAGTGCTTGCAGCTTCAACCCAAAGAGATAGTGTAAGATTCTGATCATACATCATGGCTCTGGCTGCTTTACAATTTGTCATGTTCTTTCTTTCTGCAACCCCATTCTGCTGAGGATTATAAGGCACAATCAACTCCCTCTTAATCTCGGAAGCCTAACAGAGATCATCATACTTGTGGGAGTCAAATTCTTTTCCATTGTCTATTCTGAAAACACGGATGTGTCTACCTATTTGATTCTCAACAAGATTCTTAAAATCCTGAAATTTACTGAAAGATTCATCTTTAGTTTTCAGAAAATAAATCCAAGTTTTACGAGAACAATCATCAATAAAAATTATATAATAAGACAACCATTCATGGACGGAGCACTCATAGGTCCACAAAGATTAGAATGAATAAGATCTAATATACCATTAGTTTTTCTATTACTGTGAGGGTAAGCTTTCTTTGTATTTTTACCAAGAGCACAACCTCGACAAATACTAACATAATCAAAAGAAAAAACTGGCATACCTATTACTGTCTTTTGCAAACCTGGGAGAGCATTATAGTTGAGATGTCCAAACCTTCTGTGCCATAGTTCATAGTGGTTGATCATTTCATGAGCTAAAGCTTGAATAACTTGACCAGTGACTTTGTAAAGTCCACCTTCTTGAGCTTCGATTGTCATGGATGAGCTCATACTTTCATTTGAGGGCCACATAAGAGCCTTTCCTTTGGAGAAGGCTACCGAGTACCCTTTACTTTCTAGAACTGCAACTGAGATAAGATTTTTGTTTAATCCAGGAACATAAAGAATTTCTTCAATATGAAATACATTACCTGTCTGAAGTTGAAAAGATGCTGATCCAAATCCTTTGATGGCATAGGTGCCATCATCGCCCAATTCTACCTTCACATTGAACTTCTTATCTCGATAGTTCACAAGGTTCTGTCTGAAGCCTGTCATGTGCTTGGAGGCCCCATTGTCCACTAACCAAATTTCTTCCGATTTGGTGACAATACCGAAGAGAGTTGAAATAAGATAACTTTCTCTGTGCTGTTCTTGTTCTTTAGTAGCAACTCTGGTTCTCCTTCTTTGAGGCTCTTCTTCCTCAGTTGCAACTGAAGCAAGGAACCTGCCTCTCAGTTTCTGCTGTGAATGAGGGTTCCTGCAGTCTTTTGTATAATGACCTAGCCTTTTACAATTAAAGCATCTTACTTTAGACAAATGTAACAAACATAAATATATATAAATATGTAAATATAAATAAATATAAATAACTAATAAGTAATTATTAATTATGAAGAGACATGACATATGAAAGGTCATGTCTCTTATGAAAGGGCACCCCTGCACGAGATATATATACAAGCCCTCATTCCTCATTTGTAACCATCTTATTCATATTCTTATACATTATTATTAAATATATTTACTATCCTTAAATGGATTGTTGCGTACTGTCCTATTTATATTGGATATTTACATAGTGAACCAGTTGGGTTCACCACAGTGGTTCATCAAACGATATGAGTGACGAAGAATTGAGCAAAATTGTTGAATTGTGAAAGGGTCAGACCATCCTAATTCAATCTTTTGTAGAATGTTGCACTTCCACGATGAATGATTATCATGAGATTTACTTGGGTTGGTATCAATATTTTTCGGATGATAAGTTAGTCGTTCTTGTCTTGTAGGGTTTTCTTCATTTAACTTCAATATATGATTTTCTTTATGTACCGACGTTGCCATGTTAAAATTAAGTGGTGAACCAAGTTGGTTCACTATGTAAATATCCAGTATAAATAGGACAGTACGCAATAATCCATTTAAGGATAGTAAATATATTTAATAATAATGTATAAGAATATGAATAAGATGGTTACAAATGAGGAATGAGGGCTTGTATATATATCCCGTGCAGGGGTGCCCTTTCATAAGAGACATGACCTTTCATATGTCATGTCTCTTCATAATTAATAATTACTTATTACTTATTTATATTTATTTATATTTACATATTTATATATATTTATGTTTGTTACAACAAATGAGAGTGAAAGTGAGAGTGCTTACCTTGGGGTTTCTTACCTTTGCCTTTGTGCTAAGAAGACCTCTTCCACTTCTTGGCTTTGATTGAAAGAGCATTGTCTTTCACCGTTGAGGGTTCTTTTATGCTTTTGAGTCTACCTTCTTCTTCCAGGAAATCATGACATAATCTCTCGAAGTTGGGTTGAACTTCTCTTCCATTTACTGATGAGAGAAATGGACCATCTATTGCTGTTTGTACAAGGTCATCATCATCCACTGCAACTCCAATTGCTGCAAGCTGATCTCTTGTTTGGACAATTTTGGAAAAGAAGGTAGAGATAGTTTCATCCTTTCCTATCTTTAATGTACATAGTTGTTTCTTCAAAATCCTCTTTTGAGTTGGGGCCTTCTTTTCATATAGATTTGCTAGGGCATCAAAGCATTCCTTAGCTGTCCTTAGACGAGCAATAAGAGGCATCATGTTGTCTTTAACTGAGTCAAAAATGACCCTCTTGGTTTTGGCATGCCTCTTCTTATAGGATGCTCTTCCTGCATTTGAAGTAGGTTCTTTCATCACCCTGGTAACCAACTCATCCAAGTCACCTTCTTCTAGGATATTAAAAACCCTAGCCTTCTAGGCATTGAAGTTTGAAGCCTCTTCAAGCCTATCTTCTGCTTTGACTGAAGATGAAGCCATACTGAAAACATTATTTGATAAAGAACAAGCTTACTGATAAAGAACAAGCTTACTGCTGATCTGCAAAACAAACCCTTAGGTGTGGATCTACGCAGGCTCAAAAGTCTGCCACAATTGAGCTCTTTTCACGCCCTAAGCTCTGAAACCATGTTAGAAATTCAAGGGCAAACTAGAAATAGAAATATCCTTTTAAGTTTTATTTACTACAGTAGTTTTAGATCAACAATATATTCAAAAATTTCTGATGTAAACCAATAACATAAATAATACAATGGATCTGAACATTACTAAAGAAAACATATCTGAATATTAACTTAACACTAACAAAGAACAGATTTGAACATTACATTAGAAAATACAAGGAACAAATCTGTACATTACCTTAGCAAAAACAAAGAACAGATTTACCTGATGTGCATGCTGTTGTCCTCTTTTCTGTATGCTTAAAAAAAGCTATAATGGTCATGGATCAAACCCTCAGGGGTAGATCTCATCACGATCTTTGTGAATAGTTTTGACAAGAAGAACTCTAGGTAGATAACAGAAAGCCAACCAGCATGCCACTCATGAGGTACAGGGCTGAATGAAAAACTCCATTGACCAATCTAGAGGCTGAAGGGAAACCACTAAGCAACCCTAACAAAATTCTATCCAAGAAGAGGGACTGCTACAACAATAGGCAGATTTTGGTAGCAGATTTTAGGGCTGCCTTGACAAACCCTGATTAGGGTAATAAAACTGTAAGGTAGGCAGCCTACAAATGACACCTGCAAAGAGAAAAGATAGCATACACAGGTAGCAACAACAACGCTTAGCATCAAGGAGGGTGGCACCAGTAAAAACCTCAAACAACAACCCCAATTAGCAACCAGAATTAGCAGCAGGCTAAGGAAGAGTGGAGAGGAGGGGGCCACAACCAAGAACTAGCTAGGGATTGCTTCAAAAGAGGGCTGCACCACTATAACAACAAGAGGAAGCCAGATCCAAGGTGGCCGCACCCTACAACAACAACAAGGAGAGAAGCCATACCCCCAATCCAACAAGAGAGATAGTCCTAAGGAGGCCGCACCTCAGCAAGAGGACTGTCCAAGGAGGCCGCACCCAACAAAAAAACTGACCAAGGAGGCCGCAACAAAATACCAAATTGAAACAAGGAGAGGCTGCAACAAAAATCAAACCAAGTGAAAGATTGGAGGAAGAATGATGAATGAGTGAGAGAGGGGGAGATGTCTCCTTTTATAGTTTAGGTAGTAGGTTAGGGTTAACTAAACTAGCCCTATCTTTAGGGTTAAATTAAAACCCAACAATAAAACAAATTAAAATAATTAATATTTTAATCATAAAATGTTAATTAGAAAGTCAACAAGTCAAGGTGACTAGAAAAGACCAACACCACATAAACATTAAGAAGGACGTGGCTCAAGCAAGGGATGCAACAGTAACAAGACAAAGTCAAAGGGGGGTTCTTCTTCAATGGAAAAATGTCCAGATAAGTCTCATGATAACTTATAAGCTTTTATCATCCCAACATAAGAGGAAGGTCAATGATGTGATCATGTCCTTCTTCTTAACCGCTCCTAGGTCTCATGGACCATCCCAGGAGAGAAGAATATCACACATCATCTCGTCTTGGTACTTAACCAAGAATTACCTGGTCCCAGATCAAGATATCCTAGAACACATCTGGGGGCCCTAGATCACCACTAGGGTCTTATTCACCAAGGTACACAACCAAGGATCAATCCAAGCACCGAGCAAGGACACCCTGGAACACATCCAGGGGCCCTAGAACACATCTAGGGACTTACATCATCAAACTGCTTGGTCCTTGACCAAGAACCACATCAATACACTGGGGGCCCTCACTAGTGTCTTTTTCCATGGCTCTAACTGCTTGGTCCCGGACCAAGAACCCCAAGAGTGTACTGGGGGCCCTAAATCTCAGCTAGGGTCTTTGCCATCTTCCAGGAGAATGGCTCTTGCAGCTGCTTAATTTTAACAATCTCTCTCTCAAAAATGCATGGAAACCAAGTAGATTGTGACTCTTGAACTAAGCCACCCTGTACTGAAAATTTACCCACCTCGTGTGTGAACCAACTTCCTGCTCAACATAAGTGCTAAAACCTCGAGAAAATCTCAGTATGCCAACCAAAGTGCTGCATGCTAGCTCTTAATCCTCAAGACTTTCAAGGTTGAAAATCTATGGGTTAACACATTGTCACCACAATAATGAAATGTCACAATGACCTCTCTCCTTTATATACAAGTCTTAGGGGTTATTATAGACACCCCTCCACAACTCAACATCAAATTAGACTTTCTATGTGGGTGTGAAGTCCCAACACAAACCCACAAAGCCCATCACCAAGCACATGAAGCCCCAACTTCATTCCAAGGGCGTTTTCACCCAAATGAAAGTGTAATGTGGTGCCCATGACGATTCACACATGCTCAACACCTAGGGTCATGTGAGAATACCTATGCGAAGTTACAAAACATCAACATTCCCTCTTAGCGAGGGAGGTATTTTCACCACACTCCGCTATCACCTGAAAGTGACTGTCTCCCATACTAGATCCGCTACCACAACTACTCTCCAATCCACCTGATTGGCTGCTCCCTCTGTGATTGGAACAAATCTTGTTGTATGGAATGATCCCATCTTGGAAGACACCCCGCTCCTAGAAGCCTCCCGCTTTAGAGCATCCTCCCTAGCCATCTCAACTCATGACACCATCCTGACAGTCTTGGAAGATTCCTCTCTCCCATCTGGACCTGAAGGTTGGCTCCCTATGAATGGCTGACTCTCCCTCTAAGCTTGTTGACTCCCTCTGAAGTCAGACTCCCTCTGAGTCTACACAACCTTCAGAGCTACCTGTTTTCTGTCCACTGTCACTCTGCTACTGCTATTCATGGCTTGCATAGGCTGGCTCTTTTTCCTATACACGTTGGCTCTTTACTCCAAGACCACTGCTGTGTCTGAGCGAGATGCCTGTCCATCCCAGAACAAGAGTTGCATAGCCCTTCTCCTCAATCGCTGAGTCTGAGAACACACTCCTGGCACCCATAGCATATTTGCCACTCGCAACACATCCCCTGACTCCATCCGGAATACCACTGTTCCAGATCCTTGCACTACAAGCCTGGTCTTCATACCAAGCTCCATGTACATGCCTGAGTTAGACTCTGTGAAGCTCCCGAACAAATCCCGTGCCCCTGTCATATGCCGGTGGCTCCCTTTGTATAAGAACCATGCAATCGTCCAAGGAAACCATCATGCTTACCCAAGTAATGATCATCCAATGAACTTTTTCCCAAGTCCATCATCCAAGTCACTAAATTCTCTATGTCTACGCACGTTGCAACTGAACCTATGTCCTTTCTCGGAACAGTCCCAAGCTGCGGATGGACACTCGCTCTAGTCCACTCTAGACCTCCGTAACTCATCTCTGCAAGTGTCGTCATCCTCTTGGGTCAAATACCTCATACACTATTGCACCTCGACAATGTGCAACTCTTCGACCTGATGAAGACTTTATCACGTCAAACTGCCAAACATCCGAAGCTGTCTCGTCCGCGCCAAAGCACCCGAGCTGCACCCATCGCATCTCACTATGACAAGTCACTGAAAATCCATCCACAGGGTTGGCAACCTGCGACACAACATACTGCTGTGATCCGGGCTCTCCACCAATCTACCAAAACTCCCAACCTGCCACACCACCAAGCTGCAATAGTTCACAACTCTTCGTCTGAATGATTTGCACCATGTCTCAAACTAGAGACCATCTAACCTGCTGCTACTTGCAGCAGTCACTACTACTCCCTCTCAGAGTTGACTCTTCAACACTGCTACAACTCCCTCACAAAGCTGTCACATGTGTAAATATCTCGGATCCAACTGCCTTTCTCAGAACCATAGCTCTGATTCCATGTTAGATTTCATTGCACCTCAGGTCTGGTCTATGTCTTCGACAGTTATACACAAATTTTACTATTTGAACTGTAAGCATAAACACACTGAGATGCTTAATTACTTAGCACCGCGGAAAATAGATCAGCAATTAAATCATACACAGGTACACATTAATTTAATGCCAAATCACTTGTTCTTAAAACCAGAACAACACTCAAAACAACTGGACTCCCGTACTAGGGAAAATAGTTCACTTCTTACACAGAATATCCCAAAATTCACTTACAAGGCACCGCTGAAACCCTCCTTGGTTTCCGTGCCCAAGCCTGGTCTTCAAAACTGCTGCTGTTACAGCTCCAAGTACACTTCTGTAACAGCCTTCAAGACTGCCCTCAAGCTGCCACGCAGACCCAGTGATATCAGCCTTTTTGCTGCTTCAAGACCTTCTGTTGCCACTGCTATAACAGCCCACAGAACTTGCTGTTATACTGGCTGTTACAGCTCTCAACTCTGCCACTAATCTTGCTGTCCTTGACCTCTAGAACAGCCCTCAAAGTGCCCTTAACTCTGCTGCTGTTCCAGCCCTCTTCCTGTAGCTTAACTGGCTACATAACAGTCCCTCAAGGCTGTCCCAGGGCTGCTGCAGAAGACCGCTGTTACAGCGTTCCTTGTTTTATGTAACAGCCCCTTTTGTGGCTGTCCCAAATGCTGTTACTTACCTGTAACAGTCCCTTAGACTGCCCACAAGCTTGCTGCTTACTGACAGCCACCTGTACTTGCTATTCCAAGGCTTCCAGTCCTGTCCAAGACTTGCTGCACCCTGCTGTCCACCTGTAGCAGCCTTAGCAGACTTGTCATCCACCTCAGCAGCCCTTCTCACTCCCCAGCAAGTCTGCTACAACCTTCTTTCAGCAGGCTGAGCCCTTAACTCTGCTGCTACTACCCTTTTCCAGCCTTCTTTACCTGGCCGAAATCTGTAGCAGCATACCTAGGGCCGAGTCCTTCTCTTGGCTGTGGCTAGGTTGTTCTAGCAGGCCGAGCCTCTCCTAGGCATCGGCCTGCCCTTTCTTGGTTGCCAACTGAGGTATGGACCTCCTCCTCCTTGCTACCTGCCAAAACAAACAAAGACTGCAGCAGAAATGAGGCCAATCAGCCTCTCTCCATGGCTGGGCTGAAGTCACCACAAGCTGGACTGAAATCACCAAGTTCCTCCTCACATTGTCACTACAATAACGAAATATCACAACGGCCTCTCTCCTTTATATACAAGTCTTAGGGGTTATCATAGAAGCCCCTCCACAAGCCAACATCAAATTAGACTTTTTATGTGGTTGTGAAGCCCCAACACAAACCCACAAAGCCGCTCACCCAAATGAAAGTGTAATGTGGTGCCCATGATGATTCCCTTATGTCCAACAACTAGGGTCATGTGAGAATACCTGCCCGAAGCTACAAAACATCAACACAGACAGTCTAGGAAAAGTGTCTGGAATGCCGAATGAGTTGCAGGCATCTGTCTTTATGGAAAGAGTGATGTCGTGCCACATAAAATGAGAATGCTACGCCTTTTGTTTGGGACAGATTGTTAAATTTGTAGCAGCTGCAAGAGCCATTCTCCGGGACGATGGCAAAGACCCTGGCCGAGATCTAGGGCCCCCAGTGCACTCCTGGGGTACTTGGTCTGGGACCAAACAGTCAGTGCCATGGCAAAAGACCCTTGTTAGGGCCCCCATTATATAACTGGGGTTCTTGGTCTGGGACCAAGCAGTAAAGACCCCTGAGAGGGCCCCCAGTATATTACTGGGGTTCTTGGTCTGGGACCAAGCAGTAAAGACCCCTGAGAGGATCCCCAGTATATGATTGGGGTTCTTGGTCTGGGACCAAGCAATTAAAGTCCCTAGATATGTCTAGGGCCCCTGGACATGGTCCAGGGTACCCATGCCTGGGGCATGGGTTGATCCTTGGTCTTGTACCTTGGTGGATAAGACCCCATAAATGTTCTGGGGCAACTTGATCCTTGATCAGGTACTTTGTTGGTGTATGACCCTCCTTGAAGGTGGGCATGACCACATGAGGGATGTATCTTATATGCAATGATGATAAAGTTAATAAGGTCGGCTTGAAAATGAATGGACAAGTATTGCCACTATGTAACCCCACCTAAACCCCCTTTACCCTTGCTTGTGTTTGTTTGGGGTTTTTGTTTTTGTCTTAAGGGTTAAAGTAAAGTATTAATTAAAATGCTTTAATTATAACATGTTTAAATTAATTAATTTAAACATGTTATTTTTAATAGTTACTTTAATTATTACTGCCCTCATTGTACCCTAGCCTAAAAGTATAAATAGAGGACTACCCCCCCTTACCTCTTACACTTTTCATTTATGCTCTTGTGCTATTCTCCTAGTTGAGCGGATCTCTCCTTATTTTGCTGCGACCCCCTTCTTGCAACTGCTGTTTGAGGATTTACTGTGGTGGTTCGGCCCTTGAGGCTCTTTGCTGTAGTGATTCGGCCCTTGAGACTATTTGCTGTGGTAAGCTTGGCCCTTGAGGCTCTTTGTTGTGGTAAGTTCGGCCCTTTGAGGATTTACTGTGGTGTCTTTGCCCCTTGTGGATACTTGCTGTGGTGGTTCGACCCTTGAGACTCATTCCTGTGGTGGCTTGGTTTGTGAGGCCCCTTCCTGTGGTAGTTCGGCTCTCCTCCTGTTTGAGCCGTGGCCTTCCTTACCCCAGTTTTGTTCCCTGCAGTGTACCATGGCCTTCCTTACCCCAGTTTTGTTCCCTGCAGTGAACCGTGGCCTCTCTCCATAGATCTAACCTTTAGTTTTTAGCTGCAACTTATCTTTGCTTGTTGGGGTTTGTGTCCTTGAAGTTTTCTGTGAGCATACGCGTTTAAACACAAAATTTTCTGTGTGTGTTTTATTTTTTCTTTTTCTTACTAGTGGCAAGAAACTCTTTTCATCTCTTGGCAAGAGATCTAACCTATATGGTAGATCTATGAACTTGACTTTTTCTGAGCATATATTCAGCAACTTACATCACCTATGTGTGGCTGCTCTCCTTCAGAATTTTGAGGTATGTCTTCCAGGTAAGATCTTCTAGTCAAATTTGTAAGTTGTTTTTTTACCTTCTAAAGTTTTTCTTTAATTAGAT
>JASDQU010589733.1:61066-73955 GCA_032191745.1 Picea mariana
CAAAAATTCAAGTATATGAAGCAAACTAACATATATCAATAGATTGAATCAAATTACACATGTATGGAGGGAAAGAGAACTCTTTTATTGAAAACAGTGTAAGTGGGTAGTTACAACATGACTCTAATCGTCGACACTGCCTCGAAGCCAACCGCTTAGGTTCCTCCACTGGTCCTTCAAGCATCAACTCAGCAAGATGGCCCTTCCTTGGATGACCCAAAAGGGATAGGAACACACCCTATGGTGATATAAGAGAGAAGAATGAGTGTTGGAAAACAAGTTCCAGATTAGGGGGATGCTACTCAGAGGATCAAGGAAAAAAGGGAAGATTGCAAATTCGTCAACATAATCTTGCACCTAGGTTGTCCCCCTCATCCATTCCCTCATAGGTGCCTTTATACCATTCTCAAGGGGTTGAGGTGATTTTATTCCGTTGTGTACGGGCCATGGGAAGCTTGGGAATGAGCCCAATCGAAAACTCCACCGAAAAATGTGGAATATTTTTTTTTTCATATTTTTTGAGGGCATCTACGAGTTGCAAACTAGCAAGGCGTGGACATCTGTGGTTTGAACATAGTTACAGACTCAACAAGAAATGTGACCCCAAAACGAGAACTCTGGTGCAAAAAACCCATATTTTTGTGTCAAAAACACCAAAATAAACACCTATGTCAAAAAGTGGAGCTACTGGTAGCACCCCTTTTTTGTAGGGTGGTTAAAATTGTGACTTGCTTGAAATCATTTCCTTGACAACCAATACCATTGCAGAAATATTGAAGAAAATTGACCCTCAAATCGAAAAGTGATGCTACCGGTAGCACCCTTTTTATTTTTGAAGTTAAAATTACGAATTGATTGAAACAGTGGCCCCGATCACTGGTACTGTCAAGAACACAGAACTTCAAATTGGCTTGTAAATCGAAAAAGTGATATTTTATTTATTAATTAATTTTATTTTATTTTTAAATTTACATTGAAAATAAATAAATTGAAAAGAGAAACTCGACATACATGTTTCTTTTTTCTTTAAAGCAAAAAAAACACGTCTTTCTATTTATTTTTAAAGAAAAAAGATACATTTTCAAAGAAAAACACATTTTTTAATGAAAAAATCTCCTTTTTAAAATGAAAATCGTCTTATTTAATGAAAAAATACATTTTTAAAATGAAAACACATATTTTTAAATGAAAAAGCCATTTTTTTATAAGAAAAGAACCCAAAAATGTTTTTGAAAAAGGTTTAAAATAAATAAATAACAAACAAACCGAAGCATTAAAAATAAAAGAATAAACTATTTAGAGAAACAACATAAAATAAAATATACATAATTGAGCTTGAAAACCCAAAAACACTTTAAAAACAATTTTTAAAATAAAGTCCATAAAAAAACAAACTTCAAATTTCAAAAACAAAAATTCTCAGACCAAAAAATATAATAAAACAAAATAGAATAATATTAATTAAAAAAAATCAACATAACCCCAGATGGGGTGCCGCTTTGTGAACATGCGAACAATCAAATCATTATGGATAACTGTCGCCTTCCTACCTCCCTTCACTCTGATGCAGAACATTAATGTTGGGGACTTGGTTGCGTGCCTGGACTGCATGGGAAACTTAATGCACAGGTTTGGCATGGCGTCAGATTGCATCTACATCGGTACAAGGAAGTTGAGTGATGTCAAGATGGGATTAATGACTCTCTCCATGGTTGGAACAAGAAATATTGTTGTGTTTATGCTCGATATCTATCCATTGTATCGCATTTTGGTTTTGCTTGTCGATCCCTCTTCTCTCCTGGCGTTGTTCCTGGATTCCCGTCCTCTGGCTCAATTGCTTCCCTCACTTCATCTCTTTGATTTCTTCATTGCCATCATGCTGAGAGAGAGAGGTAAACCAAAGCGCGACCCAACTTATTATCGTTTCCTAGCCAGCTGCACTCTCCCAACTCCTTCCTCTACTTTGTCACCTTCCCATGTTTCGCCTTCTACCACGTCTCCCTCCACTGTTCACAATTGGGTTAAGGATGATTGGGGTCCGGTCTTAGTAGAGGAGGAATTCCCTCTAGTTCCACCCCAACTTACTGTTAATCCTCGGTGGTAGCTCCTGTGGATACTCAGAGTCTCTTAGTCCCTTTTGAGCGAGAGGTGATTCTCCTGCCCACGCGCCAAAAGAGAATTGGAGTTGTCATGTTCTTGAGGAGGTGGCTCCCATGGTATTTGAAGAAGAGGCTTTGAATGGTGCATGTCCATATATAGTGGTTACTCAAAACGAGGAAGCGATGCATGAGTGGAATCCCTCGTGTGGCTTCTTCGAGGAACAATTACAACTCATTTTCGACTTCCGTCGAGATGTTGCAGACCAGCTTTTTCGCTAGGATATCCTAAGTCATCGATTGGATGCTTTCTTTGATTCTTTCTAAAGCGAGTCTGTCAAGCGGAGATTCTCAACCTGTTGTCAGCCATTCGCCTTCACTTCGGCTTGGCCACATTCTCCACCAGGCAATGGGAGTCAGGGCACTTCCAGTGCATGAAGTTCTCTTGTTTTGCTTTTAATTTTGCTGTTGCTAGGCACATATTTATATTGGCCTCGAGCCTGCTTCATAGTATCTTTAGTTATTTGTATATCTTAGTTATAGCAATTAGTACAATCATGTACATTTTTTCTAGGGCCTCGATTTGGTTATGGTTTCCATTTTTTGGCAGAACAGACTATAGGATCCTTAATATGTATATGTTCTCTGAACTTTTGAGGTAATATAACTTTTTATTTACAAAAAAAAATTAAAAAAAAAATCAACATTAAAATTAAAATTATGGCAATTAGTACAATTATGGACATTTTTTCTACGACCTAGATTTGGTTCTGGTTTCCATTTTTTAACAGAACAGATTACAAAATCCTTAATATGTATATGTCCTGTAAACTTATGAGGTAATATAACTTTTTATTTACAAATAAATAAATCAATATTAACAAACTAAAAAGCAAAGAGTAAAAAATTTAAAAACTTTTTATTTACAAATAAATAAATCAATATTAAAAAACTAAAAACAAAAATTTAAAAATTAAAACGCATGCACAAAAAAAAGTTTTTTTTTTTTTTTTAAATAACAAATTTAATAAAGTGGTGAGAGTTAAGAAGTTAATATTTTAATAAGGGGGTGGCATGTTTAAAAAAACACATGCACTAAAATTTATAAAAGAAATTAAAAATAACAAATTTAATAGAGCTTGGAGGTTAAGAAGTTAGTGTTTTAATAAGGGGGTGACTCAAAATCAAAACCATGTTTGATGAGGTGGGAGGGGAAGGCGATGTTGGGCATCGCCCCCTCCCTCTCCCCTCTTTCCATTTTTTCTTATGAAAAATGATATTTTTTCATTAAAAAAATGTGTTTTCATTTAAAAAATGTTTATTTTATTAAATAAGATGATTTTTCATTTTAAAAAAATGAGGTTTTTATATTAAAAAATTGTGTTTTTTATTTATAGAAAATATATTTTTATTTTTTCTAAAAATGTTTTTTTTAAAGAATTAAATAAAATGATGTGTTTTTTTTTTTTCCTTTTAAGAAAAAAGAAATATGTATGTGAAGTTTGTCTTTTCAATTTATTTATTTTTAATGTAAATTTAAAAAATAAAATAAAATTGATTAATAAATAAAATATCACTTTTCGATTTACAAGCCAATTTCAAGTTCTGTGTTCGTGACAACATCAGTGATGAGGGCCGCTATTATAATTAATTCATAGTTTGAACTCCAATATAATGGTGTTATCGATCACATCACTTTTCGATTTGAGGGTCAATTTTCTACAATGTTTTTGCAATGGTATTGGTTGTGAAGGCAATGATTTCAAGCAAGTCACAATCTTAACCACCATGCAAAAAGGGGGTGCTACTGGTAGCACCACTTTTTTAAATGGGGGTAAAAAATGTGACCTCTAAAAAATGGGGGTAACTTTGTTTTTGCACACGGGTGACCCACAGATGACAACAAAAATGTTGTTTTTTATGAGTTTGGTGAAGGAGGATGGGAATTAAGTTTGCAAGCTAGGGAAAAGGGCTAGGCCATCTAACAAATGCAATTGATGTGGCAATTTGTCGTATAACACACCCTCAACCATTACATCCTCTAGGTTTTACAACAATTACCCTTAACCATTACAATTCTCGAGTGGTTTCCAGTTGACCACAAACCTTCATTTGTCATGACAAGTGGTTTTTGGGCTTACCACGAACCAATCAACAATCAGGTTATGGGGGTATACATACCGGATCAGAGTTTACGTCAACATTTGAATTAGATACATACAATTAAAATTTTCATTTGAGGCTAATCTAGCCCTTGTACAAACATAGGACCAAGAGCATTTTCTTTTCCATCATTAAACAACACAATCAAGGAGGATCATCAATCTTCTTAAGGATTTCATTTTCACTTCAATTTTGCATCTCAATTATTGAACACACTGTACTATTTATTCTTACCTTTATTTGCTTCCTTCTTCTTGTTTTTGTTGCATTAAACTTTGTCAAAATTTTCCTCTTGGTGCACTTCATCAAGAGTTTGTATTATACTCCTTTTCCTTGTCTTCTTCATTTGTTTTCTTTCTTTCATTTGCATCTTCTGTCATGAAGTTTGCATCTTCTTCTTTCTTCATCTTGCTTGTACCTTCCTCTATCATCTTCTTCAGTTCTTTTCTTTTGTACCTACAAAAAAATATGTTTCTTATAGGAGTTGATCAAGGTCCAACAAGACCCTTATGACCTTGGTTTATAAAATTAATCGACACACCATTGTCATGATTATACATCACTGTTGACGCTTGAATCTGTTAGGAACAAAACAACAACCTCACGGGGATACAAATCCCCCTGCGTTTTTGTAGAGGTGGTACTCCTCTTTGTTTCAAGATTTTCTTGGAATTCTAGATTTTTAAAATAATACAGGACTTTGAGAAAGTTCGTCGTGATATTCAAAGAAATATTAAGATTGCAGTAAAATAAAAAGTTTTTCTTTTAAAGAGAGTTCATGAGAGATGACCAGGAACCTCACACATCAGATATTTGAAAAAGATAAACAAAATTTCCTCACATCCATCATAATTAAATTAAAGATTTATGATCACATAAAATAAAAGAATATGGTCTGCACACACAAGAAAACTTTAACAGAGTAAACACATGTAGATCTCGAATAAAGAAAATGATAGATCAATCTCAAATATTTTATACTCAAAACTAAGAGTTATAAAATACAGTCAAAACTGATCCTGAAATAGTTCTCTTTGGATTTTTGAAAAATATAGAGTTTGTTACAAAGCTTTGAATTTTAAATGTGTTTGTCCTTAAGACTGGGATTGGGGCTCCCGCAGACCATAAAGAAAATATAAACAAGAAGTAAGTTGTGGAAAGAAGATGGTGGGAGATGACAGAGTAGCAAGACTTGGAAACAAGACATGAAGGAGTTATCAGATTTCGGTTAAACCTTTCTAGTTAAAGAAGCGGAGTAACTGGATGAAAAAACTGATAAAGAAAACAAGATGTGATCAACATAAACTTACTATGATGGTCCCTCTCACGTTCACTTGCTTGTTGCTATCCTTTTATTATCCTCATTGACGGTTATAGGAATCGTCTCATTTGCTGCTTCTTGGCCTTCTTTAATTAGTTTATCAATTGTTTTTTTAAACCAATCTTCAATGTAATTTTTCATTGGTGCAACATTTATTTCATGCATGATTTTGATATTGAATAATTCACCTTCCAGGTCTCTTAAGTCAAGAGAAATGCCATGTATTTCCTCCTCAATATCTTGATTTTTCACGGAATAATCGACAAGCCAATTGTCTATCTCTTCTTCATTATATTCAATTATGCCATACAATTTCTCAGCTGTTTAATATCTCAACTTGCTCATCAAATTGCTGCTTTGTCATAAACTTTCAATTGAGAATTAACTTAAGGTCTTGTACCTCATCAGTGCTCCCTGCTAGATCTATCTTTGTGAGTCTTTTGAACAATTCTTCTCTTTTTATTATGGCTTTGTTGCATGCTTGGACAATGTTATTCAATTTTTTGATCTTTTCTTTCCAACAAGCATTTAGTTGTTTAATTCGACTTGGAGAAGGGAGATCGTCTTCTCTTCTTTTCAATTATGTCATGTTCGAGACTTTTATTCCAAATGGCAAGACAAAATCAACGTAGAAGCCTTCTTCATTCTTTACAGATACTCATGAAAAGCATGTTCCCTTGAGCCGAAATAAACAATATTTTTTTATACCTCCCATGCTTCTGTTATCAATGACATTCTCTTTTTAATGTTTTTCTCTACATAACTTCGGACTGTTGTGAGTAAACTTGAAGATCCTTTCAATTTAATGGCGGGTGTAGTTGGTTTAACCATTGACAAAGGACTTTCCAGGATTGGAAGAGGCATTAGGGCATTTTCCAATTCTCTGATCCTTTCTTTTAACGTAGCATTTTCAGCTTCCATATCATTAATAGAATCGTCAAGAGCATCCCCGGTTGCCCTGTGGATTTTATAAATTTGGGACGGTCACATGTCCTTTAGGTCGACCTCTGAGCGAGACTTTCCCTTTTTATTCCTCTGGTCACTTTTTTCTACAATCAACCTTTTAGACTCCTTATAAAAAACAACACTTTGAAAAGTGAAAGACTCTTCTTCACTAAAGGTTTCATTTGCAACAATTTCCAATAAAGGATTTTGTTGAGCCATATTTTCTGGTTGTTCCATTTCGGGAAATATTTTCTCGATATCTACCTCTAGCTCCATGTCCTCCAGAGAAAAGTTTTGGATGTCGTTTTCTATAAGATTATCCTCTTCCTCTTGCACTAAATTCTTCCTTTTCTTTCTCACAAGGAGGTTATGTGAATTCTCGATTTTCCCAGGGGGAGGATTCTTCTCTCCCCCTCCACTTGAACTACTGTTGACAACTTTTCTAACTGGGTGAGACATTGGAGCATTTCTCCGGGATGTGGTATTCTTGGGAGTAACAACTGGAGATTGAGCGCTCCATTCACTAGGACATTTTCCCTTTTGCTTATAAAAATCATTAGTACTGAGTAATGTTTCTAGGTCACCAACATCGTGTATAGGAGCACTTTGGTTGTTACCTTCTTCTTCTTCATTCAAGATAGTCTGGATGAACGAGTTACTGAATCCCACTGAAAGAATATGTTCTACAAACATTTTGTTAGGATCAAAGCCCTTTATCTTTTCAACATACTTTAAGTTCACATTGTTGAAATGATTTGCAAACTCGTCAATTTTATTTATGTTTCTGAAATTGAAATCTCAAATCTTCCATGGCAAGGGGATAAATTGCTTTTTCCTTTTTTCATGGAAAAAATGTAGCCAGAAGTTGTATTGCCTTGCCGCCTCTGTAAAGAATAATTTTTCAGATACATGATACGGGAGAAAAGAAGGATTTTCTTTCGAGCATAATATCCTTATGGCACTGTGATTCTCCATTTGTTCTATCATTCCTTTTCTCTCTAAGAATTTGTTAGCTTGGTCAGATATCCTTGAATTATTTTCACCCAACAACAACCTTTTGAAGACTGAAACAAAATCATTATGAACTTCATAAAAATACACAGGGGTCTTATGTCTCCATAGTGTCTGATACCAGAAGGTAACTGAATCTATTTCATGATTCACCCTATGTCAACTTGGTAAACATCCATGCAATTTCTCGCTAGGGGTTTTTAAAAGACTTGACCTGGATTCTGGTTATGTCCTCTAGGATAGATGCATGATTCTCCAAATATTTAGGCAGGAGGTCAAGCCCATTGTTATGTTTCTTTAAAAAATATTTGTAATCTTCTCCTTTGAAAGTTAGCATCAACTCTGGGAGCCTTAACATCTTACAAAAAAATTGCGGTGAAAGGGAAATCAGAGAATCATCTTGGAGTTGTATAATTCTCTGGCTTGGCATGTATTTCTCCACACACCATGCAACCATTCCTTTACAGTAAAAAACCTCAAGGACACACCCAATGCGAGTGATTCCAGATGCCCAAATTACATTTTTCTGTGCAGGAGGAGAGGAATAATATGAATATGCTCTTGACCACTGGAAGTTCTGGTCTTCACGACCAAATATATTTAAGGCATCACCACAAAAATGTTGTCTAGCTGATGTTGCCATAGGTTGACATGAGTATTTTTTCAGCTGGATCATAACCTCAAATAAACCCTTTCAGAGAGATGATGATAATTTAATCCCTTGGAAAATGGATCTTTAATGCAATTTAATGAGTAGTTCCTCGAGCCTTTCGCCATTAATGACGATCTTTTCAGATCATGCAAAATAATTGTTAGCATTAAAAAACACTTAATACATATTGGGAAAAGCAAGAGAATGGCGGGGACATATGAGAGCGAGTTTCAATATGGAGCTTTGCATGAACCCGCCAACCCGCGAACCTGTAGTTATAGATGATCAAAAATATGATAAGTATGGAAAGGCAGTTGGTCGGACTTTCATGCGGAAGGGATAAAATAATTTAGGGGCTCGGCACCCATGACAAATCTGATGGTAAAAAATGTAGATAGCGAAACTTTGGGTGCAAAGTGGAGATCACGAAACTTGGAGGATGAGGGATCAAACCCGCAAACCCACGAAGTTGGAAAAAATGGCTAAGTGTAGTGTAGCAACATATTTATGACATTGGAAAGTGGATGGAGATGAAGGTCTGCCAACCCGCCAATCCGCCGATTATTGAAATATGACTAGGTATGGTAACTAGAAAGGGAGAGAAGAAACCATATAAGAAAGAGGGAAACAAGGGGAGGTATAGAAGAGGGAAAAAAAATGGAAAAAATAAGTTTGGAAAATAGAACGGGGAAGGAAAACCCGGAAACGGGAAATGATCTCAACAATTGGCTCCAACTGTGGGATTATAACCTCCTGTGGGTTGTCAAGAATCCAAAATCTTCATGACTAGGTGCTTCCATCCATTAGGCTATGGAGTCAAAAGGTAAGGATATACAAACTAAGTAAAAGAAAAATTATGTACAAGGAAATGAGAAAATTTGAGGCGAAGAAACCTTTCAAATGTTGCCCATAACAGGCAACATTAACATTTTACCCTTCATATCTTTGAGCATATAAGAATTAAAACCCATGATCTTTTCGGTGATGTATGGTCCAACCCAGAGTGCTTCAAATTTTGTGTGCATCGATGGTTTCTCCCTAGATTTGTTCTAGAGTAACACCAGTTCTCCCTTTTGAAAATTCTTTACGGTTTCATTCTGATCAAAGTATATTTTGATACTTTGTTGTCTCTGAGCAATTCTATTCAAGGCTTTACTTCGTTCTTCCTCCAATTTCAATAACTGGTTCACTCTCTTTTGCATAGGTGAACTATCTTCTGCATCCTTTGTATTAACTACAAAAGTCAAGGCATTTAGCTCGAGGCTAATTGACATTTTTTCTTCTTTCCCATAAACCAATGTGTATGGAGACATCCTAGTGATGTCTTTCGGAGTCATTATGCTCACCCATAGAGCGTCAATCAACTTCAAATGCCAATTCCTTTGGTTCTTATCAATAGTTTTCTTCAATATCTGAATAAGTGTCTTATTAGTGGATTCTGCAAGACCATTCACTTGTGGATAATAGTTTGGTGACTGCCCCATAACAATTCCATATTCTCCACAAAATTCTGTAAATTTTGAGTCAATGAAAATTGAGCCAGTGATGATTTTTTCTAGGACATCGAAGCTTGACAAAGTATTATCTTTGAGAAACTTAATCAACTCTTCAAAATCAACCTTTTTTAATGCCACTGCTTCTGGCCATTTTGTAAGATAATCTGTAGCGACAAGGATATATATATGTCCTTTGCTTGACTTTGTATTTATTGGCCCAACGACATCTAATGCCCATTGGGAAAATTGTTGTTCTACAGATATAGGTTGTAATGGCATTGTAGATTTTTTCATTTTCCTTGAAAATTGTTGACAAGATATAGATTTCCTTATGGTAGCATATGAGTCATTAAAAATTGATGGCCAATAAAAATAAACTCTTATTATCTTATGGGCAGTGGCGGTAGGCGCAAAATGTCCACCACATATTCCTTCATGGAATTCTTTCATTGATTCTTGAGATTTCCTTTCATCAACACACCTCAACAATATACCATCATAGTTCATCCTGAACAATGTATCATCAATCAACACATATTGACTCGACTTCATCTTCAATGTTCTTCTCTCTTTAGGGTTCATGGTGACTGGAAATTGTCTAGACCTTAAGTAGAATACAATATCTCTATACCACTTTGAATTTGCCATGGGTTCTCCTACTGAGATTGAAATCACTCCATCCAAAGAATCACTATTTGCAATGGGATTACATAAACCTTGTCCTTTAACTGCCTTTAAAGGTTTAATTTCAATATCATATTCTTGAATCTTCGCCAACAAGTTTGCCCATTTTCCTTCTCTCAATTGCTGCTTTAAAACCATCTTCACAGGAGAGGATGGAACATATGCAATGACATGAGAATTTAATTTGTAAGTTTGAAAGCGCACCACTGCTTTCACAAGAGATAGAGCTTGCTTCTCCAATTCTGAATATCTCAATTCATAATCATGAAGGGTCTTGCTCATGAAGCTAATTGGCAGTTCTTCACCCTTGGTATTCCTCCGAGTAAGAATAGACGCAACAATCATTTTTGTAGCGAACGAATAAATGGTGAAGTCTCTTTGAAAATATGGGCTAATGAGGAATGGAGCTGCAGTGATTGCCTTTTTGATATTATTAAAATCTTCTTGTATATCCGTGGTCCATTCAAACCTTTGGTCCCTTTTTAACAATAAATTGATCGGCTTCACAATACTTGCATAGTCAGGGACAAATCTTCATACAAAGTTGATATTGCCAAAGAATGATTGAACTCCCTTCTTAGATGATGGGGGGTTGAGTTCATTTATAGCTTTAACTCTTTCTGGATCTATATAGGTTCCTTCCTTGCACATAATATGACCCAATAGTTTGCCTTGAGTTACAACAAATAAACATTTCTTTGGATTTAAGGAAACACCGTATAACCTACACCCGTCAAAAACTTTTCTCAGGTGATGAATGTGATCGCTCCTTGTTTTTGAGTGTACTATTAAGTCATCTTGATAATCCACCCTGAATTTTCCTATCAACCCCTCAAAATCATGATCCATAGCCCTATGAAATGTGTCTCCTGCATTTTTTAAACCAAAGGGCATCCATGCATATGCATATGTCTCCAAAGGTGTTATGAATGTTGTCTTTGCTCTGTCTTCTACAACAACTAACACTTGATTATACCTGGAAAAACCATCTAACATGGACATGCAAGCTAATCCCGTGACTTGTTGGAGAAGAAAATCCATGTTAGGCAAAGGATAATTATCCTTTACGCTTGATTTGTTAAGATCCTTGAAATCTACGCACATCCGGATCTCACCAGTCTTCTTCTTACTATCATAGGGTTTAAAAGCCAATCAGAATGTCTAATGGGGTATATTATTTCATCCTTCTTTAATTTCTCCAATTCAACCTTTACCAGTGGTTTTAATTTGGGGTTCATTATCCTTATCTTCTGCTTGGCAGGCTTTGCCCCTTCTCTCAAGGGAATAATATGTTGAAATATTGTTTTATCATATGCTTTCAAATCATCATAACTCCATGCAAACACATCAATATATTCTTTAAATAATATGACATATTGATCAACTTCATCAATTGTGCAATCAACTCCCAAATTGACGTATTTTGGGGAACTATCAGTTCCAATATTAATTTTTCTTATTTCTTGGACCTTTCAAAGCAATGCTTCTTCCGGGAGGTTTTTAACATGATCGTCTCTTGTAAAAAGAGACCGAGATTGAATGCAATTCCTCGGGACAATAATTATGTGATTGTCCTCATCTTCATCGTCATTCATCAATTTTTTTTCCAATTCTTCATCATTCTCAAATACTTGTAAATATTTTTGATTATCAGGTATAGAAGGTCGAGATATTCTTCTTACTTGAAAATATGTTTTTTTATGAACATCATCCGGGTTTGACAATGAGTCCGCCAAATATAATGAATCTTCCTTCTTATTTTTGTCCCTTGGGATGAAAGAAATGTTGAAAAAGTTGAAGGCTTCCATCAATTCTTTGACTCTTATGAAATATAACTTGAGTCTTTCTTTTTTAATATTATACCTCCGGGTAACTTGATTTATTACCAACTCGGAGTTGCCTATCACAATTAGATGTTATATCTTCATTTCTTGTGCGAGAATCATTCCCTGAATCAAAGCTTCGTATTCTGCCTCATTATTCGTACATGCAAATTCAAGTCTAATAGCATCTGGATGCACAATCTTTCCTGGGTTTACAAGGACAATTCCAACTCCATTCTTGGAACTTGAGCAAGCTCCATCAAATGAAGTCCTCCAATAACCTTCAAACTGATGCTTTTGATTTTCCATATCTTGAATTTTCTCCATGTCTTCAATCTGCTCCATGTCTAGGATAACATAGTTTCTGATCCCAACGTCTATATAATCTTCCATTAGTTCATTATCCTTCTTTTTTAAAGAGAAGGGTCTCATGGGTTCACAAGTGACCTTAATCATTGCTCCTTCTTTATCTGGCAACATCATGCAACTTCCATCGTTCATTATGTATGCTCCGATCATAGACGACCAATCTCTTCCTAAAACAACTCCATATGCAGGAGGAAGGTCTACCACAACAATATTGAAAATTGTAATAATATGGGGAGCCGTTGTGATCCAAGAATAAAAATATTTGATTTCTCCATAAGTTGGTACTTGTCTAGAATCAATTGCATATATACTTTCACCAGTCTCATAAT
>JASDQU010589734.1:2486-14257 GCA_032191745.1 Picea mariana
AGATAATATCAATATCACTTGGAATCCAACTTATCATAGGCTCTTTGCGCCATGGAAAGCCACGACAATTCCAAAAAAGGATCCAGAGTGCCCCAAATTCCTATTTATTATTATCCTTCTGGTCTCTATCCCTAACAATAGCTTTTCAATTTCTAATTATTGCCCATTTTCCTTCTTTCGTGGCTTCTTTTACCTCTTGAACTTCCTTCCTTAATTTAGCTTGGTCTTCGGGAATGAGGTCTTCATTTATAAATATTCCCGACCCTTTTAAGCTCGGAGATTTACTAAGTATGCTATATTTATGGTCATTACAACTTACTTTGACATGAATCAGCCTATCTTTGTGATCAATTATTTTTCTTAGCCTCTTTGCTTCTATGAGGTAAGTTGTATCAATTTGTGATTTATTTTTTAATTCTTCTTTTATTATTGTCAATGTATCCTCCTCTTGTTGTTCTTTTATATATAAGGATATCACTAAAGGGTTAAATAAGAAGTCATACTTTAAAAAAATAGTTCACGATGCTTATGAATCTTATAAATGTTGTGGTGCACACCATACCTAACACAACACTATATTTTAATTAATTTAAAATATTTAAAAAAAATAGTTCAAGATGCTTATGAATTTTATAAATGTTGTGGTGCACCCTAACACAACACTATATTTTAATTAATTTAAAATATTTACTCACCAAACTATATTTTGAAGCAGAAGAGGTCTAGGGTGGATGAGCTACGAGGAGAAATGAACAAAATCAAACCTCCTACATTTGATGGTGAGAATAAGAAGGATGAAGATGCAGAGACATGGTTGTTGGGCACGAGAAAGTGTTTTTAATTGCATAATTATTCATCTCATGCAGAAAGAAGACTTGCCATCTATCAACTCAAGGGAAATGCATCCATGTGGTGAGATCAACTTGTACAGGTGTAACAAATTAAAGAGAAAAGTATTACTTGGAGGGAATTCAAAAAGTATTTTGAAAATAAATACTTGACTAAGAGATACTATGAGAAGAAAATGAATTAAAATAATTAAAATATAGGTGCTCTTATATATCCATATTAAAATAATTAAAATATATTTACACTTTTAAAAATTGGTGCTCTTTGTCCTCCCACAAATGTTCTATTGTTACATGCTTTCAAATTGCTAAGTTTCATTGACAATCCTCATCCACAACAAATTTGAGTTCATTTCTAAATTTGTTAAAACCCTTGATTTTTTTTTTTAATTTTTACAATAGCTACACAAAACTATGTAAATTTTTTATTATATTTTAATTTACATTTTTATAATTATAATTAAAAAAATTAAATTGTAAATACATAATGTTTTTTTAAATGTCGGTAATGTTTTCTTCAGTATGTTCAGATACAAACATTATGTTCACATACAAACATTTTGAATATAATTAGCTTACCAATATATTGTGATATTTGTTGCGGTACATAATGTTATGAAATAGGAGACTAATTGGTCCTGGCTTAAATAAATAATAGTGACAACCTAAGTTCATAGTTCAAAGTACAAGAAAATCTATAATAAGTATGTTATTAATTATTCTAGAGTATGTTTTAAAAAGTTTATATCCCAGGTTTTGGTGTGATATAAGTTTGCAGTTGAGTTTGGGCCCACTATGGGGAATTGGTTGGCTATCTTTGTCCTTGAAAGAAATGGAAACACCAATGAATGCAATGAATAAACTTTGTATTTATCGAACCCCAATGTGTGTAACAAATAAACTCTACATCTATCACCCACCAACTCCACTATTTAAAAATTGAAATGATTGCATTGCCGCATTATATACTTAATTTTTTTTTATTGGAGGTGGGATAGAGGGACATTTGGTATACTTACGGCCACACATATGGCTTTTGGCTTTTTGCATGTATTTATTTAATCATTATTTTTTATAATATCTTTGAAAGATATACTAGTATTAAAATTATTTTTAACTTTTTTTTTGAATTTAACATAGATCTATTTTAACAAGGGTTACATGGCAACACATTCTTTACGGAGTTAATTGAGAAACATATGTTAAACAATGAAACTTAATATAACTAAATGCACAAGTAATGAATATTTTTTGTCAAAAGATAATAATTGAGAGTTGTTTGTTTTTCAAAATGTATAATGAACAATAAGTTGAATGGAATTATAATATTCATAAATATAATATATATATTATAAATATAATATAAATATAACAATAAATAATATATTAAATAATAAATATAATATAAATATAATAATGCATAATAATAAATACATAGTAAACTTTTTGTATTTAAATGTGGTGATTGGTGAAATTTATTGATTATGTAATTAATTTTACATATTAAAAGACATGAAGGGAGCAATAACACTTCAATTCTATCAACCAATTAGAAATGAGAAATACAAATATTTTTATTATATCCAAAAATATATATTTGTTTTCCTATGTTAAACATTACATTGCATACACAAATTTATGGTAAAAGGAAAATTGATATTACATCAATGTCACATCAAAAACAAACTCATTGCTATAGTCCCATGTCAAGACTAATAATACAAATTATTTAAAAAATTATATATATATATATATATATATATATATATATATATATATAATTGTAGATGAGATGGAGAGACATACGAGATACTTAGGACCACACATGTGGTTTTAGGCCCTATTATTATTTTTGAGCATTTCTTTAGAAGTACTATTTTTGAACATATCTTTGAAAGACACATTTATATTAATTTCTTTTTTAATTTTTCTTTGAACTTAACGACCTATTATATGAAGAGTAGAAATTGATTAAAAGTGGAATATGTTTCTTCTTCCCAGGTTACACTTTCAAAATTGGAGGAGGTAAAATTATTGTATATCTCATTTGCGTTGTTGGATATACTCTTAAATTATATCATGGTTAAAAAAAATACAAATACACATTGTTATATTTAAAAAAAGATAATTCATAATTAATTCACATAGTTTATTATGGACAACTTGACTCGAAACATTTATGATGTATACTATAGAGATGATATTGTCTAGAAATCGTCTAATTATTCTAGAAAATGTTTTTTTAATTCATAATTATTATTTTTCAACATCATTATTTGGCACAAAATCATTATTTTTTATTATTTAAAATCTATTCAACATGCTGAAAAACATTTGGGACACCTGAATTATATAAAAATAATCACTCAAATCTATGGATCTAACAATTTCTCTCCAAATTTAAAAAAAATATCCAAAAAAAATATTGTCAAAAATAATCATTTCTTAAAACGTTTGAACTACCGCTATTTTCTATACTTTGTATAATAACATAAATATTAAAGCAAAAGTTGCGGTACTTGGAATTAACACCCACAACGATTATGAAAAGATGCCATAGTGATTCAAAGTTGTATTACATTGAAAATCCAAAATTTTGATTCCATATATTTTCCTCAAATTAAAAGAAAAATTAATGAAGTGGCATGGATGCTTGGAAATTTTTTAGCGATGAATCCTTTGTCCAGTGTGAAACTCAGGCCAATTATAGTTTAAAATAGTGTTGTTATTTAATTTTTTTAATATATTTTTATGAGAATTTTTATTTAATAAAATTATTAATTTTTATTTTTGTTGTTTAAATTATATTTTTAAATATATAAATAAATTCATCAACATGAAAAATTATTTTATCATCAAAATTATACAACCTCAATCAATCAAATAAGTACTATTTATTTCGTCGTCAGAATTATACAACCTCAATCAATCAAATATGAGTTTCAATTTTAAATATGAAGTTTCAACAATTTTTGATAAAATTTCTGACAAAATTGTTTAAAAAATATGACTAAATTGTTTGAAAAATATGACTGTAAAAACGCCAAAACCCAAACCCTGTTTAAAACTCCAACGTTACACTACCCTACCCGGTTTGAAATTTGCACTGTTGAAGTTAGTTTGAAATTTGCACTGTTGTAGTTAGTTTGAAATTTGCACTGTTGAAGTTGCACAACTTTGTAGGAAAATATTAATAAATAAACTCCAATTTATTTTCGAAATAATGCCCATAAGCCAATTTGAGAAGACAAATCCACGTACTTTTAAACAGATTTTAGTAACAGGGAATATTTTACAAATTTCTTTACAGATGGACCGTATTGATTCCGATAAACAACTCTCTGAATGGCAAGACTCCAAGAAGATTTTAGGAGCCGCGGAGAAAAACTTCAACAGTCTGCTGACACATAACTTCCATTATCGCCCTCCAATTTGAAGCACATGACAGCAGGAAAAGTAGGGCACAGGCCATCTATGAGCTCGCCATTACTGAGACTGCGCTCTTCTGCAATCGGCCGCAGAGTTTTCTCTAAAGGTCGCCGTCTTCCCATGCATACCCTCCGCGGAGGGGCGATTTCCATCCACCGCATATCAGTTGTTGCCATCGGCTTCGGAATCGCCATTACCAGAGTCAATTTGTCCGGAGAAAAGAATCTTGAAACGCAAACCCCAATCTGAACCAAACCCTAAGGGAAACACCTCGGAAAACTGCGAGCCGAGGCGAAGAAGAGCACGTTTAACAAAGAGAAAATTGCTTCAACACCAAAAAGCTAACAGAGAGACAAATTCTTGGGCGTTTTGTTGTGTGGATTCAAAGGGGGATGTGTAGCTTCCATTTAACGCGTATCCAAAACTCCTGCGGTCGCAATTCACTGGATCTTGAAAGGCCGCGTGGGCGCATCTGGAAGCTTCTCACGAAATATTGGTAGGGTAGGTAGCTTCCGAAGAAATATTTCTACCGACTTTGATGGATAGGCCATCAATGTCCTCTCGACATCAAGTATATCCAGTGTGATATATTTAATGTGTTTGTTTCAACGGTTTGGGGTCATATGGACCCACAATGCATTCGGAACGTGATAAACTCTCCTATTTCACAATGTCACATGCTTACATTCTAAAGATACACGTGGTTGGTTTTTGTTCCACATTTCAGCTCTATTGAATGGAATAGAGAAAACAAACAATGTAAACACTCCATCAACATTCCCTTATCTCCATGTGTAATCTTCCACACCCTTGCTTTATTATGACATGGTTTAAATATGTTATATTTTTGTCTTTTTTCCATTCTATTTTTAAGGGACATTTGCCTAAAATTTGGTAAGATATGGTTGGATCTATAGATTTGAATGGTTAAATTTATATAATCCAAATATTTTAGGGATTTATAAGCACGCTGAATTCATTTCTGCAATAAAAAAATACAATTTAAACAACAAAAAGACAAAAACATAAAACAATGAAACAATGCCCTTTATTATTCTTCAAGTTAAAGGCTTCATCAACATTCCCTTATCTTAGGTGTAATGTTCCACACCCTTGCTTCTCCATTGACATTCCCTTATCTCCAAGTGTAATCTAAGATCCTTGCTTTATTATTCTTTAAGTTAATGGTTTGATTTTAATATTTTTTCCTATTTTGTATGTTGTTTCATTTGTTTTTTGTTTACATATAAAATATCCTCCTCTTAGTTTACTTTTTGGAATTATTTACTATCAAATACACAATTCCCATCTTTTCTATGTTTTCTATTTTGGCACAATAGGTAGATAATAGCAATGTCCCACTTAAAAATTAAGGGTAAAGGGATATCTACATGCTAAGTGCATTGCTTAATCTAAGTTTATCAACTATGGTAGTTTCAAAAGGAAATTCGAGAACAATAATAATTCAAATATTTAATTGTTGTAATAATTTAATTTGAAGGCCATTATAAATGTAATGAAGGTTTTAGTCCAAGGTTTTAGTTTCTAGTCCAAGTGTTGGGTGAAGATGTTAACAATGAGGAGAATACATACCACGGGAGATGTGAAGAGAGGGTGGATTATTCGATAATGTAACCTAATTTAGAATAAGGGTTAAACAATATCAATATCACTAATATCAATATCACTTGTTGAATATCTTGGACATCACTAGAGGGGAAGGGGTTAATCTTTATTTTCAAACTAAAGCTCCACATAGGGAGAATGTTATGAGGGGTGGAAATTTCTCTCTACGTATAAGAAGGGTATTTATGGACAGAAGAAAAGGTATTAACATACAGTCATAAAAGATAGAGATTTCTAAGAGGTTTGTTGAGTCTCTTAGAAGTAAGGAGCAAGTGAGGTGAGGCTTATTACTAATGAGTTGAAGTTAAGGAATGACGATGTTGGGATTCCTACCAATGTTGCCTCGTGTTGTAAGTATAATTGTTTTTTCACCTCATTGGTGCTTTTAGTATTGCCACTCAGATCCCAAGAGACTCTTTGCATGCTTGCTCTTGTGATCTGATGGAACATGTAGATCCATGCTTTAAAGTTTAAGACTATGTAGGGCTCTCACGTGTTCCATACAATCCATGAATCAGGGACTTGGAGTAACCCTATTTATTTTAATAACATGGCAATGATTTACAAAGAAGGGGCCATGACTAGTTTTTTGGAAATTTGATCCATTAAGAGACTTATGTACATAGTCTTGCTACAAGTGATACAACTAGTACAAATTCTAGCACAGTGATAAAGGTGGAAGATACATGTTAACCATTTAACCTAATGTTTAGAAATGATAGCACGATATTGCCCACATTTTCCACAAAATTTCATCCAAAAAATCTCAGTTTCAATAAGAGAATGGGTATACAAATCTTTATAAAAACTCTCTTTGAGAACATTATCACTCTTGAGGTATAAAGCTTGGTTTCTATATAGAATGTTAATGTTGAAATACAATATAAGGAAGTGACTCTAGCTATCCATCATATGAGGTTGATTTTCTCTAGTCAACCACTAAAAGATACCCTCTTTTGAAACATTTTGTGATTATCTCATTAGAGAGAAAGATAAGCTTGTGCATCTAGGAATGATCAAGATTGTAAGTACGCCAAATAAATTCGTAGTAGCACAACATAGGCAAGTCCCCAAGCATCTAAAGGAGCAAAAACAAACAAAACAAGGGGCATAAACCCTCTTTGCCAACTCCTACTCCCAACGGTGATAAAGGAACTAAATTGAAAGGCAATAAGACTGAGAGACATTTTGATTTTTGTGGGTGAGATGGTCATCTAGAGTCTAAATGTTTCAAGAAGATAGAACCCTTAGAAGTAACAATGAAGAAGAAGAACATCAATTTTTATCCTCCTACTTCTAACTCTTCTTCTCGTGGGCATGCACTTTTTGTTTCTAGTTTTTCCTTCAATGCAACATCTACTTCTTCTTTTAATTAGTGGCTTATTGATTCTAGAACATCTTATCCTATGGCTAAAGATAAAGCCATATTTTTAGCTCTCAATGAATGTCACACCAAACAAATATTTGTTGGTGATGATAGATCTCTTAGTGTTGTAGGGTATGGAACAGTTCAACTAGATAATGGCCATTTTAATGATATATTATGCATTCCAAGTCTTTCCTGCAACCTTCTATCAGTATATTAAATCACTCATTCAAGTGAAGCTAAAACAATAGAATTTTCAGCTCACCAAGTTGTATTCAAGGGATTAAAAGATCCTACTCATGTCTTCAAAACTATAATTGTTAATTATATTACCAAGTTGTACATATTTGACAACTTTAGATCATAATCTCTTCCATTGTTTTTTATTTCTCATAAGGATAACATGAACAAACTTTGACATGATCGAATCAATCATTTAAACTACCGTTCATTGCAACAACTATGCAATCATAATATGGTCATTGCTCTTCCTCTAATTTCTTGTAGAGATGGTGTTTGTTCCGTCTATGTTCTTGGAAAACATCAACATGATATTTTTAACAAATGTGCCTCTTAGCATGCCTCAACCCCCTTGCAACTTGTTCATATTGATTTGTGTGATCCACTTCCTTCTACTTATTTTTCTAGGTTCAAGTACTTCTTAAATTTCATTGATGACTTCTCTAGACGCAGTTTAGTTTAGAGTGTAGTTTTTGACATGTGTTTGGGTTATGAAGCCTTGTAGAAAAATAATTTGGACATCAACTTTAGAAGTTAAGAGTAGAAAATGGAGGTGAATATGTTAACAACAAATTTACAACTTATTTGAATGCACAAGGCATTCAAATGCAACATATTGTTCCATATACACCACAACAAAATGATGTTGCTAAGAGAAAGAATCATGCATCAAATACATGACAAATTGTGTGATCCAATCTAAGGGATTAAGTTCTCATTTTTTGAGTGGAAGTCATTAATTGTGTCAATTACACAGTTTTGTTAGCCTATGACACCCTATACAATTATGAAGTCCTACACCACCTTATTGTATATTTCACATTATGAGATATGGTTTTTATCCTAAGTGTGTTCTAGATCCTACTTTGCCTCTTCCTTGTCTTATCTCTTGATGAAGTGTCAGTGTGAGAACAAATATAGTCGTTGAGGTGGTTTCATTCATCTATTATATATTTGTATCATTGGAACGGAAAATATGAGTGTGAGATGGCTTGAGGTATTTTCTGTCAATTTCTTGTCCAGACTTTTATTCTGTTTCTTAACATGATATCAAAGCTCCTTTAGTCTTAATGGCATGGTGTCTCCATGGTAGTTTTCCATGGAAGGTGAGGAATTCAAATTCCATGGTAGTGTTCCATGGGAGGTCATCGACGAGCCAACGAAGATGAGAGAACCAACATTGGAAATGCACACAATCCAAGGATAATTCATCTTTGAAGGGGAAATTCAATGATTTGGAATGCATGCTAGTAAAATTTATATTTCTCTTTCAATATTTATTCATTTTGAGTGATTTTAGTTGTGTTGGAAACTAGATTTTGTAAAATCCCCATTATAATCCTCATTT
Organism: Picea mariana; assembly: GCA_032191745.1. NCBI lineage: Eukaryota > Viridiplantae > Streptophyta > Pinopsida > Pinales > Pinaceae > Picea > Picea mariana. The sequence continues at coordinate 11,344 of JASDQU010589734.1, forward strand.
TAATTTATGCATAAGATATATATGAATATGGCTATGGCCAAGCAATGTAATATGCAAATTGTATTTCCGATTTTAATAAATATAATGTGATGCCAACTACTGGGAATATGGACAGAGATGGAGGTTGATTTATCCACAAGAGAGAGAAATGCCTAAGAGTTGTCAAAGAGAGGGAAATTCCTAAGAGTTGTCCAAGAGAGGAGATGTCTAGGAGTGTCCAAGAGGAATCCAAGGAGGAAATTAATTATGGGTATTAATTCAACCCAAATTTCTGAATTTTATTACCATTGGGGATAACTTTTATTTTCTATTTGAGTGTATGAGAGCCCAATCATTAAATACCTGTCAGGGGTGGGTGTAGAAGTGACATCCATAGTTATTGGAATTATGGGGGTTGTTGTACAATAAACATTGGGTAGAGTGTGTAGTCAAATTTCTTAATAGAGGAAATTTGTATGGGGGAGAATAGACATTTTTTTTCACATTCAATTTTGGCATGAACAGGAAAGGGAGGGCAAAAAAAGAGAGCACTAGAACTAAAATAAGAAGGCTGGACGAATTCTGGAGAATGTTGGAGCATTTTTGGAGTGTAATGGAGCTGGAAATTGAAGAGCCAGGTTGTCAGGCCTGAAGAGTGAACTCCTGGGCAAGTTGCATTGTGAAAACAAGTGTTGTTGTTGTTTTTGCTGGTGGTTTCCCTAGTAGCAAGTTCCCTTGAGTTCCCAACTGAGAGATTCATGGTTACATGTCCCAGAGAGACCTTGATAAATGAATGGGACAATCGAGAGACTGAGAGTAGTGAAGGGGTACATTCCTTGGGTTGGGCAGGTCAACTGGAAGAGAGCTGGAAGAAATTTGGGTTAGCTATAGGAGAATACCAGTGGGTTGTGGATTTAAAGTTGTGGGTGGAATGTGAGAGGCACCATTCTCTTATGGATTATTAGCCCTAGCTCGGGGGTGACTTGTTGTTGACATTTGGCGCAACAAGTCTATTGTTGGGTGGAACATCCTTCCCAAGAAACTAGTTGCACAAATGTTTTAAAAAGATAAGTGTTTAATTATTTTCTAAGTTTCTATTATGAGTTTTATGGTTGTGTTTTACTGTGTACATGAGAATAGTATTTATGTGTTATTGTAGATGATTTTATGGATGCATTATGTTATTTTAGAATGCTATAGACAGATTTAGTTATGGGTATCAAATGTTAAGTTAAAAATGTATTCAATTCGTAGTTGGTAAGCTATATGAATTAATTAGAAAAATAAATTTTTGAATATATGTGTTTTTCCGCAAGTAATATTCCTTGGTTAGGCTAGGGTATGTTACAAAATGGTATAGGAGCTATAGGTTCAAACAATGAGCTTGTATGGGCTAGACTCAGCGCATAGAAGCTAAAATGTCAAGGTTAAAGCTCAGAGAATATTTGCAATATGGTTGTCAAATTTTTCTAGGAAAAGAGTGAGGCGATTGCCTGTATTTTTCGGTGAATTCAAGTTCAGGGGTTAAAATCCTCAATTTTAATCTCTAAAAATGCATGTCTTGGCCCTATAATTGGTCAAATTTTAGAAATTACAGTGTAGCTATGAAGAATTGGGCGAAATTGGGAAAAAAGCCCCAATTTTTGCAGTGAAATTGGCTAAGTGACACAAGAGTGTCGAAGTTTGAGCGCAATGGTCAAGTCGATACGCACCAGGCCTAAATTGGCCATTAGCAAGCTTAATTTCGGGTTCCATGGTGGTCCTAGTAAAAAATTCGAAATTATGCAATTCAGGAAAAATTTGAAATTTGGGAAAGTTTGGGTATTTTATTGTACATGACATTAGCATGACGTGGCGGTGACGTGGCAGAGGTGACCTCCATGAAAATTTCCTATTTCAATTTGAAATTTTTTTTGGGCTTCAGACAATATTCTTGAATCTCCATCTTTTCTTCTTCAGTTTTCAACTTGCGGGATTGCATATGCGACAGAGACATGTTTTTCCCAACACGCCAAAAAACCCACTGTGGGTGTAGTTTGTGACTATGTACGATGGAAATCAAAATTTATAACCCCCAGGCCTCGATATTTTCTTCCCTCTCATGCTTCAACCTACATGCTACGAGATTGCATCATCATGGCTCAAAATGAGAATAGAGCCTCTCCACACTCTACCATATTACTTGGGAGAAGACACTATGGAAAGAATAAGTGGAAAACACTGAAATATATTAAACTTATTGGAATATCTCCTCAAGTTCTATACCACTTGAAAGTTGCATGCCGACGACAAGCAATCAATATCAAAAAGTTTGTTGCTTTATTTAACCCTCCGAATACATGCTAGACCAAATGGTCGATTTGGTCTCTGGTTTATTGACTTGCCCGTGTGCAATCAAATGCAAGCCACTCCTAAACTTATGCATACGATCAAGGCACGCAAAGATCACATCACTAATTTGATGAACAAAGGGTTAATTAGAGACGATCTAAATTTAAATCATTGGATCATGTGAATTAGTGGAAGACTAACTCGTGATAGATGTAAGTTCCAATATCGTTAGATGCTTCGAGAGAGGGGTGTGCTGTCAACCCAAGCAGGTTGGGTGAACGAACACGGAAGCAAAGTTTCCCTGTTGACGCGTTAAATGAAAGCTACTTACCACCCCTTCGAATTCACAGCACAGCGCATCACACCCCACATAAGGCGTGGAAATCACTTCAGAATTCTTCCCTTTGCGTATATTGTTCGAAGCTTCCAGAGAGGCAGTCTGTGCTGTCAAAAGTAGGTAGGTTCGGCGAACCACACACCAAGTTTCCCTCTCTTCTCTTCACGCGTTAAATGAAAGTTACACATCGACACCTTTAAATTCACAGCACAGCCAACATAAGCCGTCGTGGAAATCACACCTCCAGATTTATTTCGAGACCTAATT
>JASDQU010589734.1:14896-34237 GCA_032191745.1 Picea mariana
TCTTATGGACTTTGAGGTGGATTTATCTATGTTTCATCGAGAGTTCAAGAGTTACTTATTAAAGTACTTGAGTAGCTTGTCCTTATATTGTCCAGCTAGAAGTTCATTTACCTGAGGACCAAGAAAAAATGATTTTCTTGTAGCGTTCATCAAGAGAAAATCTATAGAATATCCATCAAAGAACATCATCAACATGTCCAACAGACAACACGTTCAAGACTTCTTGGATAACCAACAAAAATTATTGCTATTCCATAGGTGTGCAATGCTATTTTTTTTTTTTGACCAATAGACAACACGTTCAAGACTTTTGGGATAACCAACAAAAAATATTGTTATTCCATAGGTGTGCAATGCTATTTTATTTTCCTTATTAAATCTTCATTGATATAGTCAAACTAATTGTCATAGTGATGTTATGGAGGTCGAGGATAGTTTTGAATATAAACTAAGAATAGAGTGCACCATACATCTCATGCCTATATTTTGTAGGTATGTGAATCCATTTCATTCACTTGTAAATCATTTACTAATATGATTGTGATGGTTAAATTTATTTCTCGTTAGCTATATATGATTTATTTAGGAAGATAAAAGAATAAAATTACCTAATTTAAAATAGATAAGTTAGTGTTGGGTTGTTATATTCTTTGTAGTGAAAGTCTAGTCGAGGTGGATTGACTGATAGTCGAAGTTGAAGAAATCGACAGCTAGTTGAAGGTCGAGGTGGTTCGACCAGGTAAAGTCTAAGTCTAAGAAATTGACAACAATTTGAAGGTCGGGGTGGTTCGACTGGGTAAAGTCGAAGTCGAAGATATCGACAACAAGTCAAAGGTCGAGGTGGTTCGACCTTGTAAAGTCAAAGTCGAAGATATCGACAAGAAGTCGAAGAGGTCAACTAACAAGAGGTTGACTAGTAGGTGCATGGAAACCCACTGAAGACCGAATGAAGGACGACCAGTAATCCGACTTAGTAGTCGATTGTAACAGAATCCCAAGATTCATGGGATTTGTAGCCAATGATCTGTGTGGATCTGTAACCGTTTTTGGATGCCTTTCTTTAGGGTTTTTCCTACTGTAAATCATATAAAGAAGGTGTGTTGTAATTATTTAAATGATATCACCTTAATCTTAATCTTAATCCATGACCATGGAGGAAAAACATCTTACTATCACCTTAATCCATGACCATGAGGAAAAACTTCCCATTTTTATATTATATTAAATCTCATATAATATATTAAATATTTGGTAATATATAATGGGTAAAATCATGAAGGTGGGTAACACTTTTGTGACAACCGGGTCTCAAAAATTCTTAGCGGCAATTTTTCGGCCGAAAAAATGTTGCTAGGAATTTTTTCGGCCGAAAATTTGCACGTCAAATTGAATGGTGCCCTCAAAATTCGTGTACAATGTTTTTCGGATGAATTATTTTCCTATGGTAAGCATATTTCGGTCGAAACATTTATTTTTAACGGATTCCGTTAAAAACTAGGTTTCGACCGAAAGAATATTTCGACCGAAAATCTGAAAATGGGACTGTTTGCAGGAAACTGCAAATTCTCTCCATTTTACTTGATCTTTTGAGGTAGCGGACTCCTATAAATACTCAGAATTTAGTTTCAGAATTGATACCAACATTTTTAAAATTGAATCTACTTTCATTGGATATAATTTGTTTTCATTTTCATTGTTTTTATCTAATTTTATTTAATTTTATAAAAAAATCACTACATAATATTTTTAGGTGAGATTATGATTCGGTGAAATGAAAAATACATATCTCTAAAAATACACAGTGGAAAATTATGGAAAAATTATATTCATAATCCTTAAACTGTTCTCTTCAAAAGGGTATTTTTAGATTTTACTTTTAAGTAAAAATTAAGATAGATACAAGGTCTAGGAAAACATGTGTTTAAAATATGCAACGTTTTCATTTTGGTCAACTTAAAAAAATTCTAGAAATTATAATATTCATCCATTAGATTCAAAATTATAGTCATAATAAAATAAAGTCTCTGTAAATTATTGCAGTATATTTCGTTTCTTAAAAACATAAGTTTAATAATAGATACATTGTTGTGGGAAAAAATAACTCATTATCATTCCTTTCATGTTTAAGGAACATACTGTTAAACAATTGTCAAATTGACATATCAAATCTTAATAAAAAAAAATTGAAAAATAGTCATTGGAAAGATAACAAAATTCTTCACAAGTTTTGTTTTTACTGTAAAGTGAAATTCTAAATAAAACAAATACTTTTGTATGCCAGAAGTTGAAGAAATTGTGAAAATACAGTTTTTTTTTTCTTATAAAACATGCAAAAGTGTTACCCATCTTCATGATTTTATCCTAATATGATTTATATTTTATAAATATATAACCATGTTATTTCATAAACTAATGTGCATTGAACGAACTTGTTTTTATATTCTTTTAAGGATTTCTTCCATTATGGATGTCATCCACAAAAATATGCTTATGTTTCCCTTTATAATTCAAGAACAACTAATTCAATGTCCTATAACGTCCATTTATTTAGCATTGATGCCAAAGGATGGTGCACACTAAATTCTATTTTCAAAGCGAAGAAAATTCTTTTGGTAGTGTGACGTGGGTAGCAAGTTGTAGACAAAAACCACAAGGTTGTTGGTGTGCTTACTAGCCAAGGAAAATGAAGCATGGAATAACTATGAAGGCTTGACATGCATTTAATATTGAATCTCAATGACATCGATGTCAAAATTTTATGAAGGCTTGGTTCACTTAGGCAAGCTTCATAAAAGGACTAAAGTGAATTTACTTTCAATTGTTGTATTGAGCGATCCATTTTCATTCATTGTATTGAGTTTTGTTGGAGGTTGTTTGAGTACATGTTTGCAAATGGTGGAGGATCAATCTAGTTATGATATTTGAAACTTGTAGGTGATGGCTCCATGTAGCGTACCGAGTGGACTGCAACTGTCCTTCCCGAAAACTTACCAAGAACCTGCATGCTTGGAAGGTGAATTAATAGAGCATTCAATATGAATTAAATCCAATAGTATGTGGTCACTTTATAATTTTTTCAAATTATTTATTTGAAAACAATTTTTCAAAGTCTAATAAATAGGTTATAATTTTTACATATGACAAGCAATATACACCATGCACTAAGCCAATGATTGGTAATGTGCCATTTCCATTCTGCTTGTTGCATGGTTAATAGTGTGGTATCCAATAGACATAAGAAGATGGTACACACACAATCTGTATGGTGCATAATTTTCTTCTTTTACATATACCAGGGACAATAAAGTCCCATCATAGTTCCTAGGCCAATAAAAAATTGATTGTATCCATTTCAAATATTAGATATAAATATTTTTCCATTTAATAAAAAATGGATTTAATATAAAACTTTACAAAACTTTATAATATGTTAGGAAAACGTAATTAACTAACATATGATCAACATAATTTGACTATATGACTAAAAACTATAATCCCTAATGAAGACAAGGAATACTAGCACAATAGTTCTCCAACCTTAAGGGTTGTCATGGCATTCATCTGAGCAATATTTTCCATAATTTCTATTTTTGACATAGATATAAAACAAATGGCATCATCTATGCATCCTCTTATTTTTTATTGACTTTGAGGTGGATTTATCTATGTTTCATCCAAAGTTACTTATTAAAGTACTTGAGTAACTTGTCCTTATATTGTCCAACTAGAAGTTCATTTACCTAAGGACCAAGACAAAATAATTTTCTTGTAGTGTTAATCAAGAGAACATCTATAGAATATCCATGAAATAACATCATCAACATGACCAATAGACAACACATTCAAGACTTATGGGATAACCAACAAAAATCATTTTTATTCCATAGGTGTGAAATGCTATTTTATTTTCCTTATTAACTCTTAGTTGATATAGTCAACCTAATTGTCATAGTGATGCTATGGGGCCGATGATATCTTTGAATATAAACTAAGAATAGAGTGCATCATACATCTCATGCCTATGTTTTGTAGGTATGTGAATCCATTTCATTCACCTGTAAATCATTTACTAATATAACTGTGATTGTTAAATTTCTTTCTTGTTAGGTATATATGATTTACTTAGGAAGATAAAATAATAAAGTCACCTAATTTAAAATAGAGAAGTTAGTATTGGATTGTTCTATTCTTTGCAGTGAATGTCTAGTCAAGGTGGATTGAATGATAGTCGAAGTCGAAGAAATTGACAACAAGTCGAAGGTCGAGGTGGTTCGACCGAGTAAAGTCGAAGTCGAAGAAATCAACAACAAGCCAAAGGTCGAGGTGGTTCGACCGAGTAAAGTCGAAGTCGAAGATATAGACAACACATCAAATATCAAGGTGGTTTGACTGGGTAAAGTCGAAGTCGAAGATATTGACAACAAGTCAAAGAGGCCAATCGACAAGAGGTTGATAGGTGGGTAAACAACTGTAACAAAATCCCAAGATTCGTGGGATTTGTATTCAATGATTTGTGTGGATATGTAACCATTTTTTGGCACCTTTCTTTAGGGCTTTTCCTACTGTAAATCCTATAAAAAAGGCATGTTGTAATGTTGTAAAGGATAATAGTAGAATAACTAATCTTTAGAGGTTGTTGGTCATGCAGATGTAAGCCAATTTGGCTACATGGTTGTTCTTATGCAAAACAAGAAGGTATGCTGTCGATTGTGTTGTAGGTGTAGACCAAGGTTAGACATGTAACCTTTTATTCTGAATGAATAAGACAACAAGAGAGAAAAATGCTCAAGGAATGTTGTTTTTTCCATTTGGGTTTTTAGGGTAAAATCTCTGTGTACTGTGTGTTTTCTATATCATTTACTTTCTTGATTAAATATATATTCCTCTCTTCTACTAGGTTTAGTGTGGAAGTGTTCCTCATTTCCTAACATGTGGTATCAATACTTGGTTTAACAATCTTGGATCTGAGTTAAACCCTAGGTTCAGTAAGAGTCGTAAGCATAAATCTTTACAAATTGTGCTTAAAGAATGACGAGCAAATTGAGTATACATATCGAAAAATTCAATGGCCAGAATTTTGAGATTTGGAAGCTTAAATTGAATATCTCCTTGTAGATCGAGAACAATGGGAAACAGTCTGTCCAAGTATCATTTCGACAGGTATGTCGACGGACGAATGGGAGAAACTTGAGAGAAGGGAAAGGAGTACGATTCGACTTTGTATTGAAGATTTGGTACTGCTGAATGTGAGCTAGGTGGATATCGGTGGCCACCCACCTATTCCACTGGCTCTAAAAACATTTTTCCACCTTGGTAGTTTTTTGACAGTTTTTTGGGTTCCAAACTTTCATGGCCGTTTTGAGGCCCTAAACAACGGTTTTTGGGGATTTGGGGCCCAAGTGACTCTCGAAGGAACCTACCTAGGCCAGTTGAAAATCATTATTCTCAGTTAGACCTTTACAACGATGTATCGAGCGCCCCAAACAAAGATCATATGCAAAATTTACGCCCCCGGGAAGTTGACGTATCAATTACCCCCATCAGGGTATGCAAACCTTTTGGATTTTCATCTTCCGGGGTTAGGGTTTTGGATTTTACTTATGTTAAAAAGGACTTTGGAGCCTCATTGTAATGATCGTATTCTTGCGAATGAGAGGAGCCATCACATCTCTTCTTAGAGATAAGCTGCCACCATTCTAGCGAGTCTTTCACTCTGTATTTTTACAGTCTTTGTACATTTTTTCTCATTAATAGAAAATTGTGTATTGTTTTATCTTTGTGTTTATGGTTGCATCTCTGATACATTTGTTTCATATTATTGGATATCTGAGATATCTCTGTACATTTCTTTATTATATCTTCGCTCTCATTTCATGCCGAAAATAATCCAGATTAGAATGTATTAGGTGAAGATTCAACCAAGAAACCGTGGGACAAGTTGGGGAGTTTTGCCAGTCAAAATCCTTGGTAAATAATTTTTTTTTCCAGAAAGAAACTATATCTTTTGAGGATGAGTGAGGATAGTTCAGTCACTGAGCATTTAAATGCGTATAATACCATTATAAGCCAATTATCTTCTCTAGATATTAAAATTACTAAGGAGGATAAATGTATTATCCTATTATGGTCTTTGCCAAACTCCTGGGATAGCTTAGTCATGGCTATAGGGAGAAATTCAACCACATTAGCGCTAGAAGACGTGTTTTCATCTCTACTGTCAGAAGGAATGAGAAGGAAGAACATGGAAGGATTGACCAAAGATGCATTAGTGGTGGGAGGTTGACTGATTGACATAGATAAAGGAAAATTCTCCGGTAGAAAGTCTAAGTTGAAGGGTAGATCTAAATCCCTTGTTCATTCGATGAGAAGATGTTGGAAATGCGATAAATTTTGGAATTAAAAAAGGGACTGCAAGTTGAAGGAAATGGAAGTCAATACAAGATCCAATGAAAAATAATTGACTGAGAGAAAGACGACTCCAAATAAGGGAGGCGATGTGTATCTGGCGTCAACTAGTACACATAGAATCAAGATGTTTGGTTGATCTAATCAGGAGCATCCTATCATATGACACCACATTGTGAATGGTTTTGCGAATATGAATGGTATAAAGGAGGAGATGTGTTCTTGGGGGACAACTCGACAACCAAAATTGTCAGAAAAGGAAGAGTTCAACTGATACTGCGGGATGGGAGGAGTAGAACCCTTCCAAGTGTGCTACTGTTACACCTCAAAATTACTCACTTCGATAGTGTCATGCCTCTAATGACATCATGAAGACACTTAAGACACCTCGAAGGTTAGTTTGGAAGAAGAGAAATCACTTGACAGGGAGTACAAGCCTTTTGACATTGAGAAAACCACAAAAAAATGGATTTTGGAGAGGAGCGCTCCCCTACCCACTGTCAGGGAGTGTTGGTGCTCCCTGAGCCTCTTTGGGGGAGTGCTTGAGCGCCCTGTGCACCCTTATGGGGGAGCACTACCCTCTTTTTAGCAAATTCTGGGTTTGTTGAGGCAAATCAGGGAAGAATCCCTCAACTCCTGAAGGTAGTTGGATTCGAATAGATGGTCAAGGCATGATCTTAGGGAAGATCCTCAACTGAAGGAGAGGAATCCTCAACTTATCCCAAATATCTCTCAAGTGGTTGGACCTCTCCAAGGTTATATAAGGAGGCCTTCTCATGGTGAAAGGTACAATGGAGATTGGGAATTACATCAAACTTATGATCTCATGAGGGAGATACCATCAAAGAAATCATTGGAGATTATTTGAGAAAAGGGGTTGGACAAGGAGAACTGGAAGAGGCTATTGCACCTTCATTCAAAGGATTGTAAGTATCTTTACTTATTCTCATTAATAATCAATGCTTGGCCTGTTTCTTTCAAACTTGTGCTTGTTCCATATGAGTTTGTCTGTAGTAGATGGATCTATGATTGAGCTAATCTCAGTAGAGTAGGAAGTCCATTGTATCTTTTTTTGTCTTACAGGATCTCTCAGGGAGCTCAGGATTGAAGCTCAGCCAGGACTTTGCAAAGACAAACGTCGCTAATAAGGTACATATCTTTCTCCTTCTCTTTCATTCATTATATTGATAGGATCTAAAAGGAATTCAGTGTCCATGTTAAGCACTTTCTGTCTTGGCCTTAGAATTCTAGAGACCAAGAGGGAATCCACTTGTCCGCAGGGGGATTCACCTACAATAGAAATTGGTGACTCCACTGGGGAGGAGCTCTGGTTTTTGTTTCCATTCCCAGATCTTGTTTTGGCCCTTTGCCCACTGATTTGATCTTCTCCATATTGTCATGTTGACTCTTAGATTTGTTTGATTTCCTCTTTATGTCATCATGATCACCCTGATTGACTGAATTTCCTTGATTTTTTGATTTTTTGGGCTTTTTTTTTCTGAGTTTTTGGAGCAGAGCACTCCCTTCCTGTTGTTGTCAGAGCGCTAGCACTTTCATTTATCCTTACACAGAGCGCTGGAACGCTCTGGTGCCCCTTACACCAGAGCGCTACCCCATTTTTGTGAGAAATTATCCAGAATTTTCATCTTCTGAAGCTATTTCTTGGTTTTGGCTTTTGCTCAGGGTCCTATACTCTCAGTCCATCTTGATATTGGATTTCAAACACCCTTATTTCTGAGAATTCATCCTCTTTTGTTTGGGATTTTGACATCTTCTTTCCTTTCCTTGAAACCACTCTTTGTCTTTGTTGATCTAGAGTTAACTTGTTGTTTTCTTCTCCTTTATCTGACCGAGTGAAAATTTTTGTGAGGAAATCCAAAGGTCTGTAAACCTTTTCATTTGATCTTTGAGGTAAACTTTCCATTATTTCTCTTTTGTTTGAGGTTTTTGGGTTCTTGTTTGCAATTTGGTTATCTTTGGCCTTCTTGTCTTTTTCACGACGAGAGTGTATTTTTTGTTTTGTGTGAGGTTTGCTTCTAATTGTTTAATCTTGAAGTATGATTGGTTTGGATATTAGAAGGCATTTCTGAGATTTTTAGCATTGCATTGGGTTTCATTGAGAAACACTTGTATGAGGACATTTCATCTTAGTGTTTGATAGTGAAAACAACTTTCTCTCTTTCCCTTAAATAGCCATTCATCGAAAGACAAGATTGATTATCATATTCTTGTGCAATTTTTGGGATTTGAGTCATCATACCATCAATTTCATTGTCATGCACCCTTTGAGTAAAGAACAACCATAAAATCAACGCTAATTAAAAATTATCTAGAACATTTTTGTTTTTAGGATCTTCCACCAACATTAGACTAGGATTAGCACTTTGGATTAGGCTGTGAGTACAACTCTCCAAAGTTTTTCAAAACAAACATTGGCATCCTGAGATAGGGAGAGTCAAATCCAATTGTCGTATAGGCTTTCTGGGATCCCCTTCTCACACAGGGGTTACACACGAGGTCACATTCGGGTGAATTACAAAGATTACCCCTCCGTGATTTAACTGTTTGTAGTTCGAATCGTATATTGGGGGTCACTTGAGGGTATACCCACGATTATGTGTGGGAGCCTCTTGAGTTGATTTCAGACTTGTTATCCTGCCCATACATTTGGATCAGACTATTGACTGTACCCACCCAGGGGCTGACTGCGAGTTGGTGTTCTTAGTTGTTGTAATCCTTAGGTACTTACATGAGGTGAAAGTGAAGGGAAGTCTCATTGTACCTAGGACAAACATTGGTCAAAATCACTCGGGCTCCTTGGAGGGTAAATCCACAATTACTTCGTGGAAGCTTGCACCAAGGTGAAAGTCCGTTAAGCAGGTCACCATTATAACTGTTCCACCATATCCTAGCCCTTTCTTGAGTTGATTATGCGATGTTGGATTGCATCACCAACTAGTACGATCATCGAGAGAAGTCTTGTTTGCTTGTTTTTGATTCCTAGATTTTATTAGCGTACGCTGCTTCTTTTTGTTAGTTGGCTCTAGATTTTCAGCGTGTGTTGTTATTCTCCAAAATTGAGCCTTTAGACGATAAAGGTCTTCACTGATCACGTAGGATGCAAGGGCTTCCTCCGGAAGGCTATCAACCCTTACCACCTAACCCTCCAGAAGACAACTACCTTGGAGATGTAGAAAATCAATCTGACGTTGGAAGTGTTGTTACTCCTCCGTTAGACAATCAAGAAGGCGCTTTGGTTACGGTTGAGAATCCCACTCCTCACACTACATCTATTTCGGTAACCCCTCTCGAACTACTTTTGCTTCGTTTAGACTCCCTTGGGAACGTCATAGACGAAGAGGTCCCACAGTTACCAAAGAGAGCTTTTACCGAAACATATATGGGATCCACATAACCAACCTTTGGTGATGAGTATAAGACTCCTGTTTTTCCTACCACTGCAGTAGATACAAATCCCACACCCGCTCGTTCTGTATGGAGGACTTCATCAGGATGCCATCTTTATGAGAATTTTGAATCCTTTCGACAACCCTTTCATCTTAATGACCCTCCTGGTGAAACAGGACCATCCGGTCAAACTATGAATCACCCCATCAATCAGGTCATTATCCCTACTGTTGCATCAACACAAGTCTATCCTAATGCTAGACTCATCACCTCTACTCATTCCCAAGGCACTTCGATCCCTACCCCCGTTTTTACAAACTTTCACTCTACAACTCCAGATGTTCCGCACGATCTTGCTGGGACATCTTTGCACCAGAGAATGCAGACCCTTGCCAGCCAAATACCACTGAATGAAGGGAAACCACCATCTAGAGGACCTTTCCTTCCTGGAGGACCACCATTCTATGGCGAGCCTACCCCTCTCGGGGGACAGCCCCATTTTCATGTTCCTCCTGGAGGGAAACCTCCCTTTGCCAATTATACCCTGGTCGTTAATCCACTGCTGGCAGGGGGGCAACCTTCGTTTGTTGGAAGCCCTTCACAATCCTGGGGAGTATCTTCGGGAGGCACTTTTACCCAACCCCACGTTGGGGGGCACTCATATCATAACCCACAAGGAGGAGTATCAAATCCTATTCCTTCCGGAACATCTTATGGACAACCTTATCTGGGTGGCATCACAAACACCACCTGGATTTCTCAAGGACAAAAACCTTATCCTCCTCATGGGTCTAATGTGTATCCGCCTCCGAGATCTACTCCTTACCATAATCAAGGGAAAAATTTTTATCCTCCTTATGGGCAAGAAAATCACCCGACTTATAATGCTCAAAACCCACCGGGTTATGCAAATGTTTCTCAGCCATCATCAAATCCTGCTTATCCTGACCAGCAACAACTGTATGTAGGAGGACCTACTGGTTACAACTATCCACCTAACCCAGTTTATGGTCCTACTGGTGTTCCTATTCCACACCAGTATCATCCACAAATTAACTGACAGCTACCTTTCCTTGCGACTCTGGATCTCCCAGACTTGTCTTGGTTAACTAATGATCCTATTTTTCATTCAACAGTTTGGCCAGTTATTCTAGGTAAACTTCCTTCCGATATTCCGAAATTTGACAGAAAATTTGGCGAAGATCCAAATAACCATGTAATGAATTTCCATTTGTGGTGTTCATCAAACTCCCTCATGGATGATTCTATACATTTGTGTCTTTTCCAGCGAACACTTACGGGCTCTGCAACAAAGTGGTATATTGAACTACCACGTGCTTCTTTTCACGATTTCAACTCCCTTGCCATGTCTTTCCTCATGTAATTTCAACTACCTATTCGCTACGAGACGAGTACTAAACTCTTGACCTCCCTTCGTCAAACTGACTCCGTGCATATCTCTGATCATATTCATGAGTGGAGATGACGACGAAGGATGATAAAGGTAATCATTCCTGACATATTATTGGTGGAATGGTTTACTAAATCACTTTTACCCCTGATTGCTCGCGATGTCTCTATGGGAGGTGCAGTCACCGAGGAAGAAACCATTGCTCGGGCTTAGTACTTGGATTTGGTTTATTCCCAATCTGGTACTTTGTATGATTTTCTTCCAAATTCTGCTCGAGCTAATATCGATCCATACAACCCGTCATCCTCATCTCATGCGGACAGTGTTATCGGTTCCGTCAAAACTCAATATACTTCCCAACAAACCACACTCTCCTCTACATCCCCTCAAACTTAGATTTCTGAGGTGAATGCAGTTCAATCTGCCCCTTCACAACAATCCAGAGGTAAGAAGAAGGCAAAAAATAAATCAAAAAATACCAATAACAATGAACAACAAAAAAATCAAGCCCAAACACCTGCTACTGAAAAGCAACCACAACGGAAACTGAAATTCCCATGTATCATTTGTGGTGATTATCACTACACTCAATACTGTCCACATCACAATGAAGTGGCCAAACTTCTCCAGGGAAATTCACAACCCGCTGTGCTTACTCAGCCTTTTCCACAACAACAATCCATGGTTGCTCAAACCCCCTCTCCTGGGGGCAGTTCTAGCCATCCTCATGATGAGGCCTCGATGAGTGCACATATTTATATGTTTAATGGGATTAACTTGAACACTCTCTCTAAGACATACGACACACCAGGTAACCCTGACAAAGGAAAGGTCACTAACGGTACCGGTACTTTACCGGATCCATCATCGTCCTCCATTAGTCCTCCATCGGTTAATCCTCCGTCTGGACCACTTCAGATTGATAAACCTACGATCGACTCTATCTTACGCCCTCCTAAGAGTACTATCCACAAATCTACCTTTAATCTTAGTTCACATGCCGCACAGAACTACAACATTGTTGAAGATTTGGCTCAAGCACCGTGTGCTATGTCTACGTTAGAAGTTCTACAACACTGCCCCAGTCAACGTAGAATGATTTTGGCCGCTATTGGCGCTGTTGATACTGAGTCATCCAACCATATCATGTTTAACCTAGACAATTATGTGTCTTGACTCTCCCACCAACTTTCTTTCCAAGTTGATGTTGTTGTTCATAATCAACAAATCCACCGAACTATTCTGGATGAGGGAGCCTCAACTTGTGTCATGTCTTTAGCATGTTGGAAAGGTTTAAAATCAACCTCACTTAAAAAATACCCAACGATGTTACGTGCCTTCGATGGGCGAGGTTTTCATCCCCATGGGCTTTTACAGTCCCTTCCCATCCAATTGGGTGGAAAAACTGTCACTGTTGATGTCGAGGTGGTCGATGCTCCCCTCGACTACAACTTGTTACTTGGATGAAGTTGGTTTTATTCTATGAATGTCATTGCCTCGTCAGTCTTTCGATGTGTACAATTTCCTCATTAGGTAAAAATTGTCACTGTTGATCAGTTAGATTTCTGCACGACCAATGCTCGCACTCCTGCTACCAACAACATTTCTTTCTTGAGAGACCACAAGATCACGTATGAAAGTGTTGGTGTTGGCTTACTGAAATATTCTAGCCTTATGGGTACCTTCCCTACACCACTTCCACTGACTACACATCATATTGCCACTTTCGATATGATTTCGACCGCAACTTATCAATCTTTGGAATCATTTGACCCTTGGATTGTACCTAGTCCGTTGGAATTCAATGCACTAGGTGACACTGTGCCACTTAGTCCAGACAAAACATCATACATTTCTATCCAATCCACTTCTCCCTCGTCGGATGACCAACATCTATTCGCACCCGACCGTTACTCGATGCCATCATGGTTAAGTTCCTTATCGTTTGCGATCGATTACATTTCTTCAATTTTTCCCTCGGATGAATCTNGGGATGATAACCATCATCGATCCTATTTTCTTCCCCCTCGTGAAGAAATTCAGGTAGATATAGTCTATCTCCCCTCCTTATGTCGATTTTCCATCATCTCCCATGCCTTTGACTTTCGATGATTTGGATTCAGTAGTTGACATGGTTATTTCTTTGGTAGGTCTATTGGAGCCTGATCTCCTTACCCCTGTCACGATCCTCGACATGTGTTCCTTCCAGAGTGATTTTCTTCCATCCAGTGAAGATCTCTTGGAATCCATGACCGAGTTTTGTCCCTTGACATGGTGTCCTTCCAGAGCGTTATTCTCTTGTAACCCATGATCAAGAAGAATCCACGAGCATAGTTTTCCTCTCTGTGGCAAGCTCGTTAAAAAATGAAATAGAGGCTACGAGCATAGTTTCTCTTCTCTGTAGCAAGCTCATTAAAAAATGAAACAACAATCTGGGGATTGAACCCGGAGCCTTGAGCATAGTTCTTTTTCTGTGTGAATCTCGTTAAAAAATGAAACAATCACCTCTCTTGAACCTTCTTTTCATCCACTCTTATCCTTTTTCTCCGTCTAGTAGAGAAATTGGTGACAACCTCAAAGTCGGTGAATGAATTGAATCTTGGAGGGCATGTCTCCAGCCTTTGATAATCATTCTAGAGTTAAGCCACTAGCTTTCAAGTTGGGGGCATACTGAGCTTAGTCTTCATTCTTTCTAGTGCTTGAAAAAACATGAGAATGTAACCGGGTAAACTTTTATCTCTTTTTAGAACCCGCATGGATACACGAAAAAGGAACCCCTTGGAGTCGTCTTTAATCTCTTTTTAGACTCTCTAAACATGAAAATATTTTCGAGTGATCTTGCTTCCTTTCCCACTCGCTAAAAGGTTTGAAAGGGCGTCTTTCGAGTGATAATTTATCTCTTTTCGGCTTCGCGAGACTAACATTACAAAAAAGGACAACATTGGAGTTGTCTTTAAGTTGTTTTCAGACTCTCTAAATATGAAAAATCAGCGATTTTACCTTATTTGGACTCGTTAAACAATCATACATTGAAGGGCCCATATGGAATTGAACCCTTACTTCTTCCAACAAAGGAAGAGAGTCTTACTAAAGGTGAGTCATATCGAGCATGTGTTACCCTCATTGAGCTCATTAAATTAAAAAGAGGTACTCATCTATCTGGATGGGGGAAAAATTGAAAGAAGCAAGCCAAACAGTTTTTTGAGAACACTACCAGTAGCTCTTACGGTCGCCCTTGAACACGACACTTTGTCTTTGCACGCATTTTAATCCACTGAACCTCTACACTGAGCCAATCCTCTGAGTTTCTTTTACTCCTTTGGGTCACCTGACGAAAGTCACAACATCCACTGCATTATCAAGTTTTGTTCCATGTCATGTTTCTGTTGTCGTGCCTCAGTGTTCAAGGGAAGTATCTGCCTCGAGAGTCAGCCATCACAAATATCTTGTTTCAATACCCGTGTCAGTCCACGTTCATTTGATCTAGCAATTACATCTCTCTGTCAGTTTCGTGTCATTGATGGGGGATACATCAAGGCCCTTCTTCGACGAGTCTATTCCTGTCGACTTCAACACATTATCCATGAAATAGACTTAGAAACCAATTAGTACCTTGGGAAATGCATGCCTCAATGGAAGGCCTCCTCGTGTCCGATAGTTGGTTTACATCATTGACCCCTGATCGGGTGATTCCACGGATGTTCGACTTCAGCTCATCCATTCACATTCGTTGGAATGTACTAGAGTACCTTGGGAATCATTGACATCAATGGTGATTTCCCTTGTGCTTATTAATGATTTACATCATTGACCGGTAATCAAGTGGTTTCTGCCATGTTCGACATTAGGACATCTATTCACATGGTTAGATTCGTACTACATCAAGATCGGTAAGAAGACCCTGGGTTGAGTTTTCACTCTTATGTATACTTTTCCCAGGTTGCGAAGGAGTTCTCTTGAACTATGACACATATACTGTTACATAGATCCACTTTGTATTGGTCGTGGCTATGTCTTGTCATTTCGTAGATCCACTATGAATCCTTCATGGCTACGACTAGTTCAGGTCATAGGAGTATAGATCCACATTGTATCTGCAGTGGCTATACCATTTTTTCAATATAATTGTGGATCCACAGTGTATTTTATGGCGACCATACCTAAAAAGTCTTTATCACTCAAGCATAGGTATGCCTGCCTTGGGTTTTGAAACATGTCATAATATTTGTTTGATGGTTTTGTGCATATTTTTCCAGTTTCTTTGCATCCATACCCTTGCTCGAAAAATTCTACAAAGTACTTCAGTCATCATCGTCTTCTAACTTCGTACTTTGGGGGGGAATCTGTTACACCTCAAAATTATTCACTTCGATAGTGTCGCAAGTGTCATCATTACGAGTGTTGTAAGTTTCGCATCTTGTTCGCAAGTGTCGCATCTTGACTATAAGTGTCAAAAACATCATACTGCCATCTTGCATATGTCGTGCCTCTAACGACATCATGAAGACACTTAAGACACCTCAAAGGTTAGTTTGGAAGAAGAGAAATCACTTGACAGCAAGTAAAGCTTTTTGACATTGAGAAAACCACAAAAAAATGGATTTTGGAGAGGAGCGCTCCCCTACCCACTGTCAGGGAGTGCTGGTGCTCCCTGAGCCTCTTTGGGGGAGTGATTGAGCACCCTGTGCACCCTTATGGGGGAGCACTACCCTCTTTTTAACAAATTCTGGGTTTGTTGAGGCAAATCAGGGAAGAATCCCTCAACTCCTGAAGGTAGTTGGATTTGAATAGATGGTCAAGGCATGATCTTAGGGAAGATCCTCAACTGAAGGAGAGGAATCCTAAACTTATCCCAAATATCTCTCAAGTGGTTGGACCTCTCCAAGGTTATATAAGGAGGAATTATCATGGTGAAAGGTACAATGGAGATTGGAAATTACATCAAACTTATGATCTCATGAGGGAGATGCCATCAAAGAAATCAGTGGAGATTATTTGAGCAAAGGGGTTGGACAAGGAGAAGTGGAAGAGGCTTCTGCACCTTCATTCAAAGGATTGTAATTATCTTTACTTGTTCTCATTAATAATCAATGCTTGGCTTGTTTCTTTCAAACTTGTGCTTGTTCCATATGAGTTTGTCTATAGTAGATGGATCTATGATTGAGCTAATCTCAGTAGAGTAGGAAGTCCATTGTATCTTTGTTTGTCTTACAGGATCTCTCAGAGAGCTCAGGAACGAAGCTCAACCAGGACTTTGCAAAGACAAACGTCGCTAATAAGGTACATATATTTCTCCTTCTCCTTCATTCATTAGCTTGATAGGATCAAAAAGGAAGTCACTGTCCATGTTAAGCACTTTCTGTCTTGGCCTTAGAAGTCTAGAGACCAAGAGGGAATCCACTTGTCTGCAGGGGGATTCACCTACAACAACTACACATTCTGTGTTCGGAAAGAAACCTGATATCTATCAACAAGATAAGTGATGTATGGGTGCACAATCTATTTTAGAGGGATACGTGCAAAATGGTCAGAGGTGCGATGGTTTTAATGAAATGGGTTCGGATTTGAACCCTATACAAGTTATTAGGGAATGTCGACTCGACTCGATTGAACAACATATTTGTTCCCGAAGTTGACTTGAGTCGACTCGACTTGGGCTGAGTCGATCCAAATTGACTTAATGAGTCATAATAAAGTTGACCTGACCATGCTATGGCATAAGATGATGGGACACATTGGAGAAAAGGGACTTCGAGATATGCATAACAAAGGTATGGTCAAAGATTTTCCTGAATGTAATTTATAAGTCTACTTTTGTGAACATTGCATATATCAAAAACAAAGTTAGGTGAGGTTCCCATCTAGAGAGACAAGGGAAAAGGGGATTCTAGAGTTGATTCATAGTGATGTGTTTGTCCCTGTTTCAGTTCCTTCACTTGGTGGATCCCTGTATTATGTCTCCTTCATATATGATTTTTCTAGGAAGACATGGATATATTTCCTGAAGAAAACAAAGGTTTTCAAGAAATTCAAAGAGTTTAAATCTCTTGTAGAAAACCAGACATATAAGAAGATTAAGGTGCTGATAAATGACAACGGTAGTGAATTTTGTGGAAAGGAATTTGATCAGTTTTGCAAGAAGTGTGACATAGCATGCCAAAATGCCACACCATATACCCCACAAAAAAATTATTATGCTGAGAGAATGAACAAAACATTGATGGATAAGGCAAGGAACATGCTCAGTGATGCTAGGCTCGCACAAGAATTTTGGGCAGAGGTAGTCGAAACTACAAAATATTTGGTGAACATGTCTCCTTCATTGGTGCTAGTCGACACAACTCCACATGAGGTATGGTATGGTAAGAAGCCTTTGGTTTCACATCTCAAAGTATTTGGTTGTGATGCATTTGTGCATTTTCCCAAGGAAAAGAGGAGCCAGTTGGACAAGAAAGCAATCAAGTGTATTTTCATTGGATACAAAGAAGGAATGAAAGGATATAATCTCTAGGATCCTACGTCAAGGAAAACATTGTACAATCAAGATGTGGTATTCAGAGAAGTCAGAAGGAAGTCTGATCTTGAATAAATGGTTCAAACAAAGAATGATCCAGAAAAGGTGTCGTTTGAACTGAGGAACGAAGAAGATGACTCATATGAGTTGACTCTATTAGAAGAAGAGGTGGAACAAACAATCTCGATTGTAAGGAGGTTAGAATGAGTAAGAAAACTAGCTGAAAGGTATATTCCGCCCGACTTCCATTCCACATTTGTGTTAATTTCCACTGACGAGGAGCCCAAGTTGGTCAGGGAGGTAGTCGACTCGACAGAGGGAAAACTATGGAAGTATGCCATGGTTGAAGAGATGGAATCCTTGCACAAGAATGAGACGCGAGACTTAGGTGAATTACCTAGTGGAAGAAAGCTCATTGGTATAAAATGGGTATTCAATAAGAAAATGAACACTGCATGTCAAGTCAAGAAATTCAAAGCTCGACTGGTAGCGAAAGGATATTCTCGAGTCGAAGGAGTCGACTTCGGTGAGAATTTTTCCCCTGTTGCAAAATTAACTTCCATTAGAGTACTAATGTCTCTAGTTGCAACATTTGATATGGAAATAGAATAGATGGATGTGAAGACAATCTTCCTACATGGGGACCTGGAAGAATAAATCTACATAAAACAACATGAAGGATTTGTAGTAAAGGGCAAGAAAGATCTGGTGTGAAAAATAAAAAGATCCCTTTATGGTCTAAATCAATAACCAAGGATGTGGTACCAAAATTTCGACACATACATCCTTAGTTTGGGGTTTGTGAGAAGCAAAGTTGATCACTGCATATATTCCAAAGAAGTAGATGGGAATTTTATATATGTAGCATTGTATGTCGATGACATGTTGCTGATTGGAAACAACATGAACACAATAAAGGAGGTGAAGAAGCAAATATCCTCCAAGTTTGACATGAAGGATCTTGGTGTAGTGAACTTCATTATGGGAATGGAGATCAAGAGAGATCGAGAAACTAGAAAGCTCTGGTTGAACCATAAGAAGTATATTGAAACAATCTTGAAACATTTCAACATGCAGGATTGCAAACTTGTGAAGGTGTCGATTCCTATGGGAGAAAGGCTAACTGTTGAACAGTGTCCAAGGAAACAGGAAAAGATATAGGACATGGCACATGTTTCCTATGCAAGTGATTATGATAGTATAATGTATGTGATGGTCTGCACTCAACCAAACATTTCCCATGCAGTGGGAGTATTGAGTAGATACATGTCCAAAACTTGGAAGGAGCACTAGAAAACTATCAAGAGAGTATTCAGGTATTTGTGTTTCACAAAAGACTATGTTATATGCTAACAAGGAAAACTTGGAGGTGGCAGTGAATCAAATGTGCATGGCTTTGTCGACGCTGACTGGGCTAGAGATATGGATCAACAAAGGTCGACCAATGGATATGTGTTCAAGATGTTCGATGGAGCAATCAATTGGATGAGTAAGTGACAGGCAGTCACAACCTTGTCAACAACAGAAGCTGAATAGATGACAACCACTCATGGAAGAAAAGAAGCAGTATGGATGCAAAGGATGTGTTCAAGAATCAGGTTTG
>JASDQU010589737.1:57880-70908 GCA_032191745.1 Picea mariana
CGCTTCTAGATGACCAATGGGTCAGGTTGACATCTAGAGGTGGATGGTAGCCATATGGATGGCTTGGTACACTTAGATAGCCATAAGAGGGATTTTAGGAAAATATTCCCGTATAGAGATCTTTTGACCAAGAGTGAAATGAGGCATGAAGAAGAGACTAGAAATGGGTATCCTATTGCCTTGAGTGATGCAGTAACTACCCATCAGAATTCTGAATTATGGAAGGTTTTACAATAGAAAGGAAAAAGTGACCCTTGTTCGTTATTGCCATGTAGAGAGGGAAACATCAGTATGAATTATGACTGTGAGACTAGTCATATGATTGATTGTAATCCCTCACTAAATAACACTAATATTAAAACTAAAACATCAATGTGAATGAATGAAGTAAAAAAGTGCAAGCAATGAGCTTGCATGATGGATGTTTGGGCTATGTGTGTATATGCTTGAGTGCATGGATTTAATGCATTGTGAGGTTCCTTGACATGAACACTGATATTAAGACCAAACAAATATGAGTGATATTAAATATTCAAGTGATGCACATGGATGATGAAAGATTATATGTATATTAAAGGCACGATGTGATTGTCTGGATGAGTGAAATGTAAGGCAAGAATTGCACTTTCCCGGATTGAATGAATACCATGGATGCATGTTTGACTCTATTATAAAGAGTCATGAAAGTTGTTTTTTGAATGATAGCTTAAGGGGAATGTGCTCCATTCCCTTAGGAAAGGCTCGTATAAATAAACGAAAGAGTAAATGAGCAAGGATGCTATATTGTCATGATAAAAGGAAACATGATTATGTCTTTGAGGACCGCATGAAAATGATTGTGAACAATCATGAGTTGAATGATTTTAAAGTAAAGATGTATGTGAGTTATGAAATATACATATGGTAGCTACACATAGGCTTATGATTATGCATGTGGTTAAGTGCATCATGGATGTAAGTTAACAAAACAAGAAATATGTGGATAAATAATCTAGATGCATAACAAATATGCATGTTTATATTCCTTATGGAATATTTAGTAAACAATTGAAGCTAACTCAAGGTTGAGGCCATCAAAGATAGTGATGGATATGCAATAAGGAAATTGCATGCCGAAGGAGTTCCTTGTGAAGGAACTGTATAAAGACTTTGTCAGGAGAACATAGTCACAACCTTAATGATTGTTGGAAATTAGGAAGTGGGTTGCAAGCATATATATATATATATATATATATATNATGGATTACATTCTAAAGCAAAATTTATGAGTGGAGCACTAACAAATGAATGTTGATCATTCTAATAACTTAATGGTAATGTGCAGAATGCATGGGTTCATGATTCATTATGAAAAAAGGTTTGCTATTGGAGCATGTTGATGTATCCAATAGGTTAGGGTGAGATTAACTAGGGCTGCTCAAGGAAAAGAGTAGGAAGATCCTAGCAGGGAGTAGATTGCATAAGCAAAGAAGGAGAAAAGTGGGAATACTTTTCTCACCCTAAAAAATCTGAACTGTTTAACAGAGTTGTAAGCCTTAGAAGAGCAGTTGTGTAAACAAGTACAGCTGGAAAAAGGAAAATAAATAAATAATTAAATTTGAATGAATAGGCTTGATTAAACCATGATAAGTAAGGGAAGTGAGGCCTTGGAAAAATAACTCAGTTGGACTGAAAGTCCAGGGATATGTAGAAGGAGTTGGACAAGGGAAGAATTCCTTGACCCCTTCCTTGTTGTTTATTGTATTTCTATGGTACGAGAGATTGATTTACAAATGAAAGTAAATGTTCTGACATCATAGTGATGATAGTTGTATAACTGTAGAAACAAGTGAGAATTGTTTGTGTTTCACTCATGAAAACATTAAGGATAGTGTGGTGAAGTGCATAAAGATATGCTAGGACATATCTGAAAATGTTTTATTGATTTGAATGATATGATACAAGCATTTTTATTTTACATGACGATTAATATATTTTTGATGTATGTCACTTATAGAAAGAAATTGGAGTTGTTGATAAATACAGTTGCCAAAGATCGACAACCTCAAAGAGAGGACAACTATGAGAAGATTGTTGGTATAAGATTGTCGAAGGTACTTTAAAAGTCCATAAAGCACCATTGATGAGGTAATATCAGAGAGGGTGCTAGTAGCCAGAGCAAGCATAAAAATGTTCATACCTATGTGGAATAAAGTATGAAGTAATTTGGCAAGAATTCCTTTTGAAAAGAATTCATTATCTTAAAGATATGCAGATATTTTTTGAGTGACTGTTGTATGCCATTGCTACCCAAGCAAGGTAAGATTCAGGAAAGAAGAATATGAATAATAGAGAGAGGAAGTTTTATGCCATTCAAGGATGAGTTATAATCCTTGCAAGAAAATTCATGAATGAGGACTACCATGGGTACAATGATCAATCTAGGGAGATTTGGAATAAAGGTGCTCATAGTTAGCACATTGAATGGAATGCATTGAGGAAATACATGTTTGTATAAGAGGGAAGACAATGGATTCCCATTAAGGAAGGAGGACCTTCCAATACTCTACTTAAATTGTATAGGTGTTAAGGAAAAGAGAATTTTGGGTGACCATGAGTGATTGGCACCCTAGTTACTAACGAAGGAAAAATTCATGGGTGCATTCAAAATAAATTTTTAGTTTCATATGTGCCGATTTAAGATCGTGATTAGCCTGTAATATGTAGCATAGTCCTTCTGTAAGAGTGAATGAGAATGATTAAACCTATGGTGAAGAGGTTGGTTGAGCTCCAACATGCCATGGCAATGTGCTTGTCATAAGTATGGAAAACTTGAGCCCAATGGAAGGGTACATCGGGTATGGATGTGGCCATAAAGATTTGGCACACTGATAAGGTCAACTGATATTTGAGTTACATTTGGGAAAATTGGTGTGTTGATAGGATGCATAGGTAAATAATGATATTTCCTTTTGCTTTGTATCCTTGAATAGATGAAAATGACTTGGACTGTTATTATGCATAGTGTTGAAAATATAATGTGCAGGAAAACTAACAATTTGTTTGGCCGAGGCATGTTGAAATTGCAGGAAGAAAAGGGTCTTGGATATGAAAGTGTTGTAAGCCCATAAGGAAGACCAATTGCATGCTAAGCTAAACTACTATGGGAAGAAAGTCCCATACTTGTGAATCTGGTTCCTGTGTGGAACAAATCTGAAAATAAATGTGGAATTTGGAAATCTGTGGGTGACAGATTTGCAAGAAAATTATGAATTTGAAATTGATGATAATATCTCATAATTTTTGTATACCTGTGATACATGTGAGACGAAAAAGATCTTTCTAGGAAGGAAAAGTGAAGGTTTTCAAGCTAAAAAGCATTGAAAAGGATATTGTTGAGATACGAGAACCACGTGGTAAGCCATGATTGACCTAGAATATGTTGTGTTGTGGAAACATAGGCTGGAGGGACGCCTCGACAGAGCAAGTCTGAGGGACGCCTAGACTGTAAGGCTCAATGAAGTCTTTAGAACTCTTCTTTTGCGAGAAAGCCTTGGCAAGAAAAGATGGATCGCTTGAGGAACTATATAGTAGAGAAGGGGATGCTTGATCTTGGACTTGGGCTTGGAGGGTGAGTGACCACAAGGAAGAGGAGACATTGATAATTCTTATAAACTATTGATTGGGATAATGCACACAATGGGTATTTCCAGGAAAAACAATGAGCCAAGATAACAAGACAACCGTGTGGATGCAAATCCACGAACTGCACAGATAAGTATTGTGCTATATTATGAAATGTTTCTTTTGATTTTTGCACATCAATAAAATGTTTCCGCATGAAATTGTGATTAATATGCTTGTTGTCCAAGATTATTGAAGGAAAGTGACGAAGGCCAAGAGTTTGGAAATGACCTGACCAAGAAAGAGGATCATAATTCTAAAGCAGTTGAATGACAAAGGCATGATGTGTTACTCAAAAGAACATTGAGGATGGTGTTCCTTTTAAAGGGGGGATTGTGACACCCATGTTTCCCCCAACTTGTAATTAATCATTAATTATGATTACCATGCTATGTCATGTGAACAATGTAAATGTATTATTATTTAGATTTCCAATGACTAATTGTGGGGGTGAAGCCTTGAAGTATCGGCCGTGATATCACTAGAGGAAAGTGTGAAGAAACAATAGAGAGGGTTCATTATGTCAAAATGACCCAAATTATCCTTGCTGAAATAATAAGCCTCATCTTGATCCCAAGGAAAAATCAGTTAATGAAAGAAGAACCGGTGGTTGAACAATCGACTACCCCCATGAATGGAAGCATGGAGAATCTAGCTAAGGAGAAAGAAGATCCTTCGCTCGAAGTAGCACAAAGTGCAGTTTTCCTGCTGACCCTTTTTGACCCGAGTTTCTTTTGACAGAAGGAACAGGACAGGTCCAGAACCTTCCTGGGGAGGAAAAAAAGGCATGCACGAATACACACAAAGGCAAAGAAGAAAGAGACACACTGGGGAGGGAATGCGTGACTTGGATATGCAAAGAGAAAGAGGAGGAGTGTGTGAGGCTCTCCAGCTGAGAAGAACAGAAGGATTTAAGTCGTTATGTTAAAAGGAAAGAACAAGAGAATGGATCTTGGGGAATTTGTAGAAAATGGAGACTGAGAAGAAGGTCGTACGCTTGATGCTGAGGGAGCATATGATAAACCTCACAGAGGTTGTGACAAAGAAAAACCTCTAAGAAACTACAAAGCTTCCCTAGTGATATTATGGCTTGGCATGAGGGTGGCCAGAGTGTTAAGAATGAATGCATTTGCGCCTATGGTTGGGTGGAAAGGCGAACACCCACAGTCAATTGGTCGGCGATCGAATGTAATAGATAATTATTTATGTGCACTTGGATTGAAATGCATGATTTGAATGTCCATAATTGTGATTAATTGTGCCTCGCGTGAAATTAATGGTTATAATGCTTACTGCTCTTTTGTAAGCCGTTGCATTTGAATGGGTGTAAGGTGACAATTTTGGCCTCTGGGTTGGTTCGAAAATACCTCTCCCTATTTTAGAACTTAAGTTMTGTGAATTGGAGGGTGCTCCCTTCAAACCAGTTGTCCAAGAGACCACAGGCTCATGCCCACGGCCTTAACCAAATCTTGTCTAAGAGTTAAAGAGTATAGCCTCTGGAGCTTGACAAAGTTCCATAGGACTAGGTTCATGGAACCCTTCGTTGCACTCAAAAAGAATCTAAGTTGTTCAAGACTACAGGAGTCCGGAGCTCTGGGGCGAATGAACACTGCAACGTCCAAATGCGTCGAAGGAGACCTATCGGACCGGTAACTTGACAGATGACCGGCACGGCTAGCGGTTAGTTACACATAATCATGGGATTTGTCCCCTTGCTAAACCCCAATCATCTTCTCGGTCGCAAAGTAACGCGAGCCGTAGATATGAGGGTATTCAGGATCTCCCCTAACCATTGGATCTATTTCGTGGTCAGCCCGACGTTGACCACTTCGGGAGAACAAAGGTGTTATAACACCAAAAATCTTTGGGACCCCTCTCGACCGTTTGATCATAAGGACGTGCATGTCACATCGAAAGCACGTGGGGGTCCATGTGTCGAGCAACATTAATGCCATGTGTGGTGGCCTCGTTACAAATTAAAGAGATGTCAGTAACCTGAGGCATGTGCCATGCATTTTTCCCGCATATTTTTGGTTGACAGATGTCCCTCTAGGAGTGGCCTATTACTGAGACCAAGGGAACTTTGAGCTAAAGTTGTGACTCATTGATCTGGGGATTCCACTGAGAACTTCTCCTAGCTGTCTGATCAACTAGTGGAAGGATAGCATGTAGCACTCCGGCGAAGTCCTACTCAAGGAGAGAAAGGGCATTAAATAGTCAGAACCTCTGAATGACAAAATCTCAAAGTAACGCAGATCGTCGATCCGAGGATGCTTCGAGATCTCCCTCAACCGTTGGATCTAGATTGTGGTTAGTCCAGTGTTGACCTACTCTGGGGAAAAAGACTGATAAAAGGGTGGAACCCTTGAACGTTGAAGTCGCGAAGCAACGTAGGTCATGGATCTGGGGACATATGTGGACCTGTCTCAACTGTGGGATATAAGGCGCGTTGGAAGGTTGTCATTGTGGAGTGACGTGGCACATTGACGTTAGCCACAGTGACGTCGAGCCACGTTCGATGTGCCACATGTCACCTTGATTTATGTTTTTCATAGACCCTATGTGCCCATTAAAATGTGACATGTGTCACCCATTGATGGGGCCACGTGTCATCTATGTCGTGCCGCGTGTCATCCCCTCTCGCACATACTCGCTTGGCCTAATAGCGGGCGGAGTACTCAGGACCCACTTGTCCTTACCTCTACACTTAATGCCCCATCACGTGTAAGGATGGACCATTCGGGAGTCCGAGACTTCGGAACTCCAGGGGTTTCTGGTGTAGTATCTTAGATAAGCCAAAAGGGTCGAAGGCCAGAGCCATGTGGAAACATTTCGGGAGTTTGAGATTTTGAGACTCCAGAGGATATGCGTGTAGAAAGAAAAAGGGGCATTTAGTGTCGAACGTTGAATAACCAAAACCCTATATGTTAAACGACGACGAAGTTTCGTTGGTGGATTTAACGGTGGATGGATTTCCACCAAAGATGCAGGAGCGCTAGGAAGCTCTGGGACTTTGGGGAAACTTGGGATGGTATGAATGAGACGGGCCCACGTGGTTGCCACGTGGCCCTTGACCAATAACGCCTAAAGATATTTGGAAGGGTGTAACTCCCAATCCACAGCTTGGATTCGAGAAGGGCAACAATTGTTAGATAGCTTTTGATGAGCAGAAGAGAATTCGAGATGATTAAGGAAGGAGAAATTTGGATGCCCCATCCCTAAAAAGGGTACTTAGGGGCCAGGTGTGTTACATTCTTAGCTAAGAGTTTGAAGATAAGATATTTGGTCCCTTGGATGTAAGGCAAGGCGATGAGAGCACGAGGGGGGAGGAAGGTAAATTTGGTTTTGGTTCGCTGGCATAGCAAAAAGCTTGGTTTATTTGAGAAAGAGAGTAACCATTAGATAGAAAGGCCCTGATTAGGTGGTATTTTTCCTTTCCGAGGAATTGGGGGAATAAATGTGAAGAACATGTGTGATTAGGGTTTTCAAAACCGTGGATTTTTTAGTTAGGTGGTGGTGGGAGCTTGCATTAAGGTACCTATATGTATATGTCTTCTTCCTGTAGACTTGGTGGGTGAGGGAGCCATCAGGAAGATGGGAAATAAGGATATATAGGAAGGGATGAGGTATCAAGAAGATTTTATCTCAATTTTTTTTTAATCTCTAGATATCTAATAAAACTAAATTTAAAATAAATTTATATATCTAATAAAACTAAATTTAAAATAAATTTATAGTAACATTTATCATATTGTATTTAATAAATAATAGTGAAAATAAAACACTACTATATAAATAACTGAATTCAAATCTTCATAAATAAAAAATTATGAATTTTAAAAATATACTATTTTTTATTAATTTTATAAAAAACAAATAAATTACACATCATGATGAAGAAAAAACATGATATTCTCAATTTTATAAAGTTTTGGTTAAAAGCATGGTTTCCCACATCTAAAAAGCTTAACATATAATTTAATAAACTACAACATATCAAAATAAAAATGAAAAAAATATTTTTAATTTATTTTTATTTTTATTGATAAATAATGTCACATTTATCGAATAAAATGTAAAACTTAATCTCAAACTAAATGAAATACTAAATCAAATGGCATACCAAATAAATGAAAAAAATAACAAATAAAATTTGAACTAATGCAACAATTTGGCATTTGTTAACACTAAAATAATTACTAACCAGCCAAAAGAATTATTAATCAACCAGTTTGCTCATGCTAGCGTACCAACAGAGTCCTAAATTTAGCTTCTATCAGTGATTTCTTTGGTCGGATAAAATGTCTCCATTACTAAGTAGTCTCCCCACGCTACCGGAGCAACAAACCGTTGAATGTATCCCTTTATTTCGGTAGTTATAGTGATTTCTTTGGCGGGAGAGCCTAAAGAATGTTTGGCAATGCTCCGCTTGTAACGATGGTAACCATCGCCAAAATCTTCCCCAATTTTTTTACCTCTTCCCACTAAGAGAGGGAAGGAAACTAGTCATTGAAGATAGACTTGCTTCAATGCCAATTTTGAATGGGTGCATACTCATTCACATCCCACCTGTTCCTCTATACTTTTTTCATGTGTGTATGGGGAAGCGCTTCCCATGTCCTGTCTTGTGATGTTTGTATACATTCATGTGTCTATGTTTCTGTGTTTTTCGTAATGTCTCAGTTTCTGTTTTTTTCATAGTCTCGGTTGTCTTGTTTGTGCAAAGGATTAAGGAGTCATGATATCACTCGATTTATTTGAATTTTAATTAATTCAATTTAAAGATAGATCCTCTCCCCCGGGAAGGAAGAATGGATCCTCTGTTTCCTTCTCTACATGTTTCAGATTTACTAATTCCAGGTATTTGTTTTTTGTCAGAAGCCCTTCATTTCTATTTTTTAACAGTTTATCGTGTCGATTATCTCCATGTTTTTCTTGTGTAATGTAGGCTTCTGATTCTAGGTTTTATTATGATTTTTCTTAGAATCCACATTGAAATTGTCCCAAGGCAATTATTTATTTCTCTGCGTATTGTATACATACTATAGGGCTTCTCTGTGCAGGGTAGGAAATTTTTTTGTAATTTACTAGAAATTATCTCAGTCTCTTTCTATGTGTATTGTAGGGATCTGGTCCCAGATATTATTATTCTTTCTTCAAATCCCTAAGGAAGCGATTTCAGTGAAATTCTTGATTTCTCTGGCATACTATATGGCTTCTCTATGTACGGTAGAGTTTTTTTGTAGTTTACTGGAAATCACTGTCTTTTTCTTTGTTTTCTTTAGAGCTCTAATTCCAGGTATTATTATTCTCTCTTCCAATTCCCGAGAAAATTATTCCAGCTAATTCTTTATTTCTTTGCGTACTTTATGGCTTTTTTTATGTAATGTAGGTTTTTTCAAAGAAAGTATTCCAACTAATTCTTGATTTCTCTACGTACTTTATGGATTTTTTGTGTAATGTAGGCTTTTTTGGTTAATTTTTTGGGATTAATAAATACGATCCATCTTATTCTAATATATTTTATTTATTTTTTATTTTCTAGCAACAAATTTTTTGAAATTCTTAATCTGTTATTCTATTTTAATTGTTTTATTTATCAATGGTTTCCCTTGAAAATCTAGGGTTCTGGTCAAATGCATACGCTTCCACTGGACAACCATGAATTTGTGCATGCTAACCAAGGAGGAACATAATTATAATATTTGACTGCATCGTCGTCGCAATCAACAATCCCATCACAGAGCATGGCATAGGCAGGTGTGTATATTTAGTTCTCACCCTTTTTCTCCTTATCAGCGCAATATTGACCAACCAATTTGAACACCTAATAGGGGAGATGATTTGAGTCGTACATCTTTTGAATCTCCTTAGAAATGATGGTTGCAACCTTGGATTGATACATAGGAGGGTCAATGATTTGAGCATCATAAATTGTTTCGGTCCCCTTAGCAAAGATGGGTGCAACCTTGGATTCATAGTCCTCTGATTGTAGTGACTAGGTTTGGTTTTCTCCTTCACAAAAATGGCATGTGTAATTACATCAATCTTGTAGGCTTAGCTCCATGAAAAATCATCTTGAAATTCTCTAACAAGGTCCTAAATAGGTTTTTTCTCTTGGGATGCATCCCAATCTTCACCATTCTTGATTTATTCCAAGTACAAATGTTAATATCAACAAATTAATTTGGAATATTAGAACATTCAGGATGTTCCTCTTACCATCATGGCCAAAAATTCTCTCAAGGGAAATCAAACCCTTAGGAAATTTATTTTTCTTCAATTGTAATATCTTGGGTGTATTTCTTGTATGTTGGTTACTCTACATCAAAAAGTACGGGAAAACTCATTAGAGTTGTGCAAAAAATAAAGAATATTTTTATTATCACTAAAAACATGCCAATGATTAATATTATAAGGTACCTGCAAGTCTGAAAACTACTTTTCTCTTAGCATAATCAATAGGAGGTGTTGCAATTTCAAAGTTGAAACAACCAATGAATGAGGCACAATATTCTCCTCTCTTGGGTTTTTTGTGATAGAAAAAGAATTACATAGCTCAATCAAATCCTAAGCTACATTGTGGTAGTGTTTCAAACTTGGGGTTTTTCCTAAACATTGGTTTGTGATTTGTTGCACAATCAAATCAGAGACTCCAAACACCTTCAATACTTTGATGTTCCCAGACTTTTGCGTCATAATTCCAAGTAAGAGGGCCTCATACTTGGCTAGATTGTTATTTCAATTAAATTGTAATCAGTATGAAAGGGTAAGAACTTTATTGGAGGGAAAGGTAAGATCAACACCTTTATTGTTTCCATCTCTTCCTTGAGCCCCATCAAAGTGCATTGTCTAGAAGCTTTATGGAATTGGATCATTGAGGTTTATGTTGAAGATACCGCCTCTTCTTCTGATATAAGTGCATAGTTGTCGAGATTGATCTTGACACCAACCATTCCTTCCATCTCTCAGTTAGGTGCATCAACATTGAGTAACATCATTTGCTCAATATGTAATTTGACAAGTTTTTCAGGGGCAACCAGAATAGTAGCATAAGATTGGTAGCATTGGATATAACCTTCTAGAGTGGCCATCGTTTAAATGGAAAGAAACATTACCCAAGACTCACAGATATTGGAAACCACCACATCCATGCAAATATCTCTCTTGGGGAAAACAACCAATTTGACATACAATCTCTTTATCAAGCCCTTGGCCTCCACTTTTCTATCATCCAATGCGTAGACATCTTGATACGACCTAGTCACATGTAAACCCCACTATTGTTAATAGCTCTAGAGCCTAGCATGCAATTATGTAAGAACTAATTCTTAATGAACAAACAAATATAGAAAGGTTGGTCTTTGTAATTTTTCTCCAAAGTGATGTGAAKCCAATCATTTGTTATATTACATTCATCATTAACATTCAAYTCACCTCRWTTTTTTGGCCTAGTGGGAAAATCAATAAATTACATGATAARCATCATTTTCTTTGGYACCTTTACTATATCACCAAGTGGCATAGGAATCTTTAATTTYGTTCACTCATGWGTCAAAWTRAAAGTCGTTGCAAGTCCACCAAAAGGAACCTAAGGCACTAGATCAGCTTCTTGTTTTCCTTGAATGAGTCATTATGTAGATCATGGGGATGACCTTGGATGGCTTTGATATCCAATTGAGGGTATGCAACCATATAAAGAGTAGGGGAAACACTTGCACTATATTGTGAAATAGATGAGCTACTTGAAATAAAAACTACAAGCATTTTTCTAGGTAAAATCAAATTTGTGTTCTTCCCCAGTCATTATCCACAAATAGGGTTGAGGATGGAATCACTTTCTTGGAAACAATGCCCAAAAGTTTCCTTTTGTTTGTCACTAGTCTTAATTTGATAATGATATTTTTTTGCCACTGGTCTTAATTTGATCTTGAATTTTGTTGTTTCCTATAACTGAAGTGAACTATGTGAGTTTATGAAATGTTTAATTTTTCCAATGAACACTCCACCTATTATCAAAGACAAAAAAATAAAATAAATTAAACTGAGTAAAATCACAAAGCCGTTGTTTATAAATAATTATCACCATCTACAAGGACTTAAATTATTATGGTTGATGAGATCAAAGGATAATGTAATATCTGTAAGGCCTTTTTTTGGCTAGAAAGGGAGTTAAACCCACTCACACAAGTTTATTTTTTTCTTTACAATAGCTTACAACCTTTTCATCATGAACAATGGAAACTTGTAAATAACAAACATATCAATAGAATTCAAATGCCTTTAAACATTAAATTTAGGTTATGTAGCACAACAATAGTATCCAACAGTAATAACCCTTTTTAAAAGTTGTTGTCTTAACTATAACAGTCACCCATAATGCATCCAAGTCATAACAACAACGTCTGGATGGTTTTGAACCCCAGTACACAGTAATATAAAGGATTCTTAATGGTTGTAATAACGGCAGTAGATAATTCAACTACTCAACTCCTAAGGGTTGTTGGGAAGCTACCAAATTAACCTTCAACAATACAGCCTAAGACCAATCCAAACTTAGCAAATAGGGTTGTTGTTGTAGATGTAAACTTACTCAAATCACAACAATACTTTACTAAATAGAACCTGGAGATAAACTCTATTTTTTGGGTTGATTTTTCCCCTTAAGCATGTTGTTCCACTTCTGAAACCCTTATTTGGTGGTGGCATCCCACCTTTGTACTTCTTGTTTCCTGTAAGGTTAAGTGAACACAACAAGCCCCTTCCTAACCCAGATCCATCCCTCGGCTCTATCAGAACAACGATCTCGGGTCCTCCTTAACCCCAATAGGGCCTCAGCCCTCAAACACCTAACTTTCATCCAGGTTCAGTGTAATATCCCTAGATTCGCAAATCTGGAGATTAACCTAAACTGCTGACTATATGCTGCCAAAACTGATACTCTTTGGGATTCTGGATGCGATTAATGGTTTCTGATTAAGCTTTAGGTCAGATACTGAATGTATTTTCTTGTGTTTACGAATGTGTAACAGACATGCAATAGATTTGGATCAAGAAACAACTGCCACAACTGCAATTAAGAATAATAATGGAAAGTACAATATTGCATGCGGGAAAATAAATGGAATCTCTAAGCTAGATCAAGACTAGATGGATCTTAGCTGGAATACAATCGAAATACTAAATCAAAATACTCGAAAAGAAGATGATCACTGGATCAATGGATGAGAAGGAAGAACTATTGCATGCAACCCTGAAATTGTTGCATGCATCCGGCAACCCACACGACAACTGCTGCAAAGACTGGAATATTCTCCCTGGTGGATAAATTCCTATGATAACCCTCAAAACTATCTCAATTGGAT
>JASDQU010589737.1:70958-81973 GCA_032191745.1 Picea mariana
ACAAAACCACTGTTTATAAATAATTATCACCATCTAAAAGGACTTAAATTATTGTGGTTGATGAGATCAAAGGATAATGTAATATCCGTAAGGCCTTTTTTTGGCTAGAAAGGGAGTTAAACCAACTTACACAAGTTTATTTTTTTCTTTACAATAGCTTACAACCTTTTCATCATGAACAATGGAAACTTGTAAATAACAAACATATCAATAGAATTCAAATGCTTTTAAACATTAAATTTAGGTTATGTAGCACAACAATAGTATCCAATAGTGATAACCCTTTTTAAAAGTTGTTGTCTTAACTATAAGAGTCACCCATAATGCATCCAAGTCATAACAACAACGTCTGGATGGTTTTGAACCCCAGTACACAGTAATATAAAGGATTATTAATGGTTGTAATAACAGCAGTAGATAATTCAACTACTCAACTCCTAAGGGTTGTTGATAAGCTACCAAATTAACCTTCAACAATACAACCTAAGACCAATCCAAACTTAGCAAATAGGGTTGTTGTTGTAGATGTAAACTTACTCAAATCACAACAATACTTTACTAAATAGAACCTGGAGATAAACTCTATTTTTTGGGCTGATTTTTCCCCTTAAGCATGTTGTTCCACTTCTGAAACCCTTATTTGGTGTTGGCATCCCACCTTTGTACTTCTTGTTTCCTGTAAGGTTAAGTAGAACACAACAAGCCCCTTCCTAACCCAGATCCAACGCTCGGCTCTGTCAGAACAACGATCTTGGGTCCTTCTTAACCCCAATAGGGCCTCAGCCCTAAAATACCTAACTTTCATCCAGGTTCAGTGTAATATCCTTAGATTCACAGACCTGGAGATTAACCTCAACTGCTGACTATATGCTGCCAAAACTGATACTCTTTGGGATTTTGGATGCGGTTAATGGTTTCTGATTGAGTTTTAGGTCAGATACTGAATGTATTTTCTTGTGTTTACGAATGTGTAACAGACATGCAATAGATTCGGATCAAGAAACAACTGCCACAACTGCAATTAAGAATAATAATGGAAAGTACAATATTGCATGCGGGAAAATAAATGGAATCTCTAAGCTAGATCAAGACTAGATGGATCTTAGTTGGAATACAATCGAAATACTAAATCAAAATACTCGAAAAGAAGATGATCACTGAATCAATGGATGAGAAGGAAGAACTGTTGCATGCAACCCTGAAATTGTTGCATGCATCCGACAACCCACACGACAACTACTGGAAAGACTGGAATATTCTCCCTGGTGGATAAATTCCTATGATAACCCTGAAAACTATCTCAATTGAATCGCCCTTACCTCAAACACCCTCTCACTAATTGTTGACCTGAATATCAGCCCTTTATTGATCTGTATGAACCCCGAATGGGATCCCATGCGGGGTTACACACCTCTTAGGCTTTACTATTGCTCCCTATTGATTCCACCATCAGAAACTGGCTATCATTGTCGCAAACTATGCTCCCTAGTCTCCTATGAACTGATTTGGGAGGGATTTCCATGATTTGTTCCAATGATCTCTCTGGAACCTGGACTAAGCCTCCACAAGTGTTGTGCACTCAATGGTTGTATGATGTGCCCTGGATGATTTCTCCGACAGAATATCTCAAGAAGTATCTCAAAAGAAGCGTCATGCCTTCAACTCAAATGGTTTGGAAGGAAATATTCGAATTCTCCCTGGTCGGGATAGGCTAAACCTTTTAGTCTCTCAATCCTCATTCCCTCACCCTACTGAATTGCCCCCTTACTGATCGGATCTATAAAACTGTTGTTGAATACCAATGAAAAATATGTATGATCCTTCCGATGACTAGGGTGTGTCTCTCAAAACCAAAATCAACCAACTGGTGTCTTCCTCCTGGAATCCACAATCCTCCACTGATTCGCCAGATGCTGTGTGTTTTCTCCTCAAAGCTCAATTATCAAATCATAATATGCAATAATGATCAATTGGGTCGTTTTTCTCCATCATATACTCTCTCAAACCCTAATTCTTCGTTGACCTCTATATTTATCCTCTTTCACTTAAGCGATCTCTATATTTGGCTTTTTCCCACTTTTCACTTAATGTCACTTTTGAAATATAACATTCCCTAGTGAAATGACATCAAATGACCCTTTTCCCCTATTTTTTCCTGGATATAGTCTAAAAGGGGATGTTGAGACTACTAAGCCTTCCTCTCTAGAGCTCCTACTCGAAAAGGGACATTACAGTCCTCCCTTCCCGAGATTGCTTGTCCTCAAGCAACATCAATCCAGGGTGCTGCAAAATCTATTCACTCTCCCAAGTAGCATCATTTATCGTAAGTACCCTCCATCTGACTAAACACTCCCTGATGACCGTACTCCTAAATCTCCTCTCTCTTAACTCCAATATCTTCTGAGGAACTAACTCCAACTGCCCCTCCTCATCCAAGGGTGGAATCTCCTCTGAAGTGTTGATGAATTATCCCACTTCTTTCTTAAGACAAGAAACGTGGAACACATTATGAATCTATCTCTCCTCGAGTAGCTCTAACTCATAGGCCACTTCTCCTACCTTGCATATGACCCAATATGGTCCATAGAACCTGGGCTTGATCTTCTCCACCTTGCTCATATTCAAAGATGAATGCTTGTATGGTTGTAGCCTCAATAATACTAGATCCCCAACCTCAAAGCTACGCTCTACCATGTGTCTGTATGCATGCACCTTTGTCGATTATGTGTCATCTGTAGATTCTCCTTTAGTACCTTGAGAATCTCCTAACTCTCTACCATCCATTCCTTGGCCTTGGGAGCCCGACTGTCTCCAAAAGCTAGGTCAATCAAAGTGGGAGCATTATACCCATATAATTGTCTAAATGGGGTCATACCTATGGACATGTGGAAGGTAGTGTTGTAACAATGCTCTCCAAGATGTAACCACCTTACCCATGCTCTATGTTGTCCACTCACATAGTTCCTCAAATAACCCTCTACCCATTTGTTGACTATCTTCGTCTTCCCATCCGTTTGGGGGTGGTAACTGGTGCTAGGTGTCAAATATGTCCCCACCAATATGAATACCTCCTACCAAAATGTGTTGATGAACCGATTGTCTTTGTCGTTGACTATATTCTGTGGCAACCCATGAAGTCTGAAAATCTCTATGAAGAATATCTTGGCCACTGCACTGCACTGTAGTTGGTAGGAATAGTGAAGAAATGTGAAAACTTGGTCAATTTGTTGACCACTACATAAATATATTCCTTACCCTGAGCCTTGGGTAGGCCTGTAATGAAGTCCATGGATATACTTTCCTATTTCTGCTCTAGAATGGGAAGTGGTTGAAGTAACCCTGTTGGAAGTGTCTGCTCTGACTTGTTCTATTGACAAGTCACACACTCAATGATATGTCTCATCACATCCTGCTTGAGGCCCTTCCAAGAGAATCTTTCCCTGTCCTGCCTGTAAGTTTTGAAGAACCCCTAATGGCCTGCTAATGGAGAGTCGTGTACTGCAGCCAAAATATTTTTTTTGAGACATGATCTGGGCACTAGGTACACTTGGTTATATAAGATGACATCATCTATGACTCTATACATGTCGTCATGTACCTGTTCGTCCAATAACTCACAAGCGAACTTATCCTTGGAATATTCCACTAACAAGAGGGATTTCCAATCTGTTGAAATATCCATCAAGGAACAAGTTGTTGGTCTCCTAGATAGTGCATCTACCACAACATTTTTCTTCCCCTTGACATACTCTATGTAAAAATCAAAGGCATGGACCTTTGTCACCCACTTCTATTGACGCTCCCTGAGATCCTTTTGCTCAAGGAAATACTTCAAACTATTATGGTCTGTCTTGACCACAGATTTGTTGCCCACCATGTACTGCCTAAATTTGGTCAAAGCATGCAAGACTTAAATGATCTCAGAATATATGGTCCATGCAAGACTTAAATGTGGTTGGTGCATTGGTTAGCCCAAATGGCATAACTAGGAACTCAAATTTTCCATAGTGGCATCTAAATTTTGTCTTCTCCATATCCTGCTCTCGAATGTTGATCTGATGATACCCAAAGCATAAGTCAATCTTAGAGAAGAAAACTGCTCCATGCAGTTTGTTCATCAACTTGTCAATGTGTGGGATAGGATACCGGTTTTTGATGGTCTTCTTGTTCAAAGAATGGTAATCTATACACATCCTCATGGTACCATCCTTCTTCATGACTAAGACAATTGAAGAAGCGAATAGACTATTGTCGAGTATGATGTGTCCCATCGCTAGCAATTCCTTGATTTCTTTTTCTATCTCAACCTTGACCTCCTAGGATGACGATAGAGTGTTGTAATCATGAGTTTTTCTTAAACCCTCTGTTTGGGGGCTCCCTAAAGGATTCAGACAAAAAACCCGCTGATGTTGACTCAACAAAGTCTTGATCTCTGTCTGATATTGTTGTTGGCTACCTGAATCCCTCCGCGTGGTGATCACACACTCTATTGCATATGCTACTTCCCCATGCCCGAATATCCTCTCCATCCTCTTCGTTGGCATTGTCCTGGGTACCCCTGTTGACACATCCCTCAGTACAATATTCTTCCCCTCACTATCTCTAAACCCTCAAGGGTTTGGTAGTTGGTCGAAATATTTCACAAGGTGATCAACCATTGAACTCCCAACACCACATCTATGTCAGATAGGTCAACTACATAAAATGTATCTCTCATGGTATAGTTACCTGACTAACTCCAAGTCTGGAACTCTGTCCAAACATTCCACCGTGTGGCCATATGCTATTGCAACATCAAACCCCTCAAACTCCTCTATTTGTAGTGCTTTCCTAGCTACCAATGTAGTGTCAATGAAGTTTTGGGTTTCCCCATCATCTACCAAGGAAATGTCACGTTGTCCCTGAATAATCCCTCTTCTCATGAGGGTGTCATACCTAGGGACTCCAGAAAGGGTCGTTATGACTCCTCCCTTTGTCGGTGCTCGTCTCTTAGCCTTCTCGCGACGTTGAGGATCTACTAGTGGTTGGGGCCCTACCAGTGTCATTGGTGTTCATGGAGGATGCTCCTATGCATATGATGTCTCCTCCTCTAAGCTAGTGAACTCATTGTCCTATGCCTGACTGTTTTGTTCCTCCTCATCACTGTCTGCTACAACCTCAATGTAGTGGATTTCTCCCATGCCCATGCACCTGTGGCTGGGGACCCATGGGTCTTTGCAGATGAAGCATAACTTCTTCCTCATAATCTCACACCTTATATCATCATCCAACTTCTCCTTACCCTTACACTCTCTCTAAAATGGTTT
Organism: Picea mariana; assembly: GCA_032191745.1. Classification (NCBI taxonomy): domain Eukaryota; kingdom Viridiplantae; phylum Streptophyta; class Pinopsida; order Pinales; family Pinaceae; genus Picea; species Picea mariana. The sequence continues at coordinate 76,265 of JASDQU010589737.1, forward strand.
CCTATCCTGGTCCTTCTATGGCACAAAGGGTTTGGAAAAAATTTTGGTTTCTAGAGCTGAGTCTGGTAAATCTCTAGTGCGTAGGATGACATCATCTAGTGTGTGAGGTCTTTAAGCCTTCACCCATCCTCTCAAGGGTTCTATGAGACCCTCTGTGAAAAGCATGCTCATTCTAGGCTCTGAAATGTATGTCACTACCACGACTACCCTATGAAACTCTGTGATGAATGCCTCAGGTGTGCCAGTTTATCTCAACTGGGCTAAATCCCTGAAGTGGATCTCTGGATCCCTCCTGTCAAACCTATCCATGAGCCTCTCCATGAACTCCCTGTATGAAGTGATGTGACTGTGACCCATCGTCACTAGTCCATGATACCACCCTCCAAATGCAACGTAGAGAAACAGATGGCCTCAGTTTCTGTCATCTGGTTGAGCTTGTAGTACGTGTTCAGTTTCTGTACCCAATCTCTAGTAGTACTTCGGGATGAACCGTCGAAAGAAGGTATAGTAAGTTTACCTGCTTTCCTCACAAAATCTATGGTCTTCCCCAACGGATGTTGTTATTGTCCTCCCCTCTAAGGATCTCTAGGACGGTTCTTGAGTCTGAGTCCACAATACTCTACTAAAGTCATGTTCTGATGGAACTCTGATCCCAACGCTACATACTCTCTCTTGTACTAAAAAATATCCTCTTCCTATGTGGTCGTCCTCTGTGCTATTGGATACTGTATTGTTGTTGGCGATGCCCTATGAAAGCTAGGGAATAGTGGTCTAGGAATCATACTTGTTGATGGTAGTTGCGAGTAGGTGAATGGTGTCTACTACCTGCTCCTGAATTCCCCTGTATTGCATGGGGGACATGTGTTGCTGGAATGCTCCCTATAGACAACCTATCTGCCATCTGCTCCAAAGACCGAGTCATGGTCTGCTAACTAATAACCAGATTGTTAAGAACCTGCATGAAGGTTGCTTCTGGGTACATGGGTTTTTTTCCACTACCTTCTGGCCTTTCATATCTATCTCCCATCATCCTTTCTACCTCAAACTCTGCCTCATGCTTTGCCCTTCATTCTGCTTCTCGATGTGCCTCTTCCTCTTCCTATGAACTGTGAGGAAAGGGGGGGTAATTCGATCTGGTTCCTATGTGTTCCCTGCATCTACTATAAGTGACAAATTCATCTCCTATGTGCTCACAGCCCTCTGGGTTCTCTGTTGAACTCATCGAAACTTTAGTCCCTGACTGGCAAGAATAAATCTCTAATACCACTGTAATATCCCTAGATCCACATATCTAGAGATTAACCTCAATTGTTGACTATCTGTTGTCAAAACCGATACTCTTTGGGATTATGGATGCAATTAAGGGTTTTTGATTGAGTTTTAGGTCGGATTCTGAATGTGTTTTCTTGTGTTTACCAATGTGTAACAAGCATGCAATACATTTGGATCAAGAAACAACTGCCACAACTTCTATTAAGAATAATAATGGAAAGTACAATATTGCATGCAGGAAAATAAATGGAATCACCCAGCTAGATCAAGACTAGATGGATCTTAGTTGGAATACAATTGAAATACTAAATCAAAATACCCAGAAAGAAGATGATCTATAGATCAGTGGATGAGAAGGAAGAATTGTTGCATGCAAACCCAAAGCTGCTACATGCATCCGACAACACACACAACAACTGCTGCAAAGACTGGAATGTTATCCCCAGTGGCTAAACTCCGTTGATAACCCTAAAAAATATCTCAATTGGATCGTCCTGACCTCAAACACCCTCTCATTGGTTGTTGGCCTAAAGATCTGCCCTATGTTGATCTATACAAACCCCGGATGGGCTCCCCTAGGGGGTTGCGCACCTCCTAGGCTCTACGGTTGCTCCTTAGTGATTGCACCATCAGAAACTAGTTGTCATTGTCTCAAACTATGTGCCCTGGCTTCCTATAAATTGGGTCGGGAGGGATTTCTCGGATCTGGTCCGGTGATCTCTCTAGAGCCTCGACTAATCCTCCACAAGTGGTGTGCCCTCAATGGATGTATGATGTGCCCCGGATGATTCCTTTGACAGAATATCTCAAGAAGTATCTCAAAAGAAGCACCCTTCACCTCAAATGGGTTGGAAGGAAATCTTTGGATTCTCCCTAGTCGAAACAGGCTAAACCTCTAAGTCTCTCAACCCTCACGCCTTCACCCTACTGAAGTGTACCCTGGATGACTGGATCTATAAAACTATTGCTGAATACCGATGAATAATGTGTATGATCCTTCCGGTGAATAGAGTGTGTCTCTCAACACAGAGAAGGGGACATGACAAAGAATGAAAATAATTTTTTTTTTAATGAAAAGAATGATGAAAGAATAATAAATTACATAGTTCATAACAATCTTGTTTCCAATTCAATATCAGTTCATAAAAATCTTGTTTCCAATTCAATATCATTTCATAACAATATTTTTTCCAATTCAATAAAATGATTATGGTTGATGAGATCAAAGGATAATGAAAATAATTATTTTTTTTATATATATTTTTTATTTTTTAATGAAAAGAATTATGAAAGAATAATAAATTACATAGTTCATAACAATCTTGTTTCCAATTCAATAAAACTAATGTGATATTCCTGTTGATTGAACTCATAAGAAGCTCTACTTAGTCATACAAAGTATTTTCTACTTTTATTACAATAAATCCATACATGCTTTTCATTTGCTTTATTTTGTTCTTCTTTCAAAAAGGATCCCATCTGCAAGAAGTTATAGCTACATATGCACAAGCATCGATGATGAAAAATATTTAAAATTGAGGAAAAGAGCCATTTCCTTTGTGGTCTAAAATAATGCAACATCTCCTAGTGAAAGTGACCAAAACTGAGTTTCAACTTTCAATTTCCTACGATTACGACCATGCATTTAGAAATTTTGAAACCAACTAGATAAAACCTGAAGAACAAGAAAAGCAAAAACATATGTATTTTAAAAAATTCCACCAGACTCGTGAATTTCCTCAAATTGAGCCAAATTTGAACAATTTATTGGCTGATAGAAATATACAACTCTCACTACTATAATACTTCCTACCAACCAGCACTGCAGTGCATTTCTCACTATAATAGGTGCACTAATGAAAACTATATGTAGAAAGAATAATTTCATGTGTGGTTGCAAAAGGGAAGTCGTATCTATCAAAATAAAGGACAATTTCTCTAGAATACAAGAGTGATTTTTTTATGCATGAATAAGAACTTAGGCTCAAAAGACTTCAAAAGGCCCTTGAGTAGCTTTCTAGCATGGATTGACCAAMATGCTGCAGAAAAACTACACCACAGTAACATGTTCAATCAACTTTCATAAATATGTCAAGARGATGCATAGATCACAKTAAAACATCAACTATTAAACATCTTAATTTCCTACTCCAATTTCCACGATATGATGCATACATCACAATGAAACATAAAACACTAAACATCTCAATTTCTTACTCCCATTTCCACAGCTAAAACATAAAATAATTAATTACAAATGTTTTTTCAGGTTTGATAGAATTAGATGACACCATCTTGCTTTGATACTTTATAATCCAAGCCCAAAAAACCACACAGTATGTAAATACTTTCACTTTATCTAAAAGTACAGTGTCAAGATAGAGCCATGCTAAGCGGATGTACAATATTATATTGGATCTTGCTCATCTCCAAGACAGTTTGCAACAATCCAGGAAATCTTCACTTTAGGATTAATAAAAGGCTCTTAGCTCTATCTGTATGGAGTTCTCTCTTCTCTGCATCACCCATTAAGTCTCTGACAACATCCCACGAGGATTTCATGTTTGGTCTGTTCTCCTTTCTAATATTTTATTGTTTCTCAAGGAATTTCTCATGGAATCTTCAATATGATTTGATATTTATAGAGTGTGGTGCTTCGATGACAAATCTAGGAAATCAAAAAGACAATTTGGGGAGAACTGTTCTGTGGTTATTTCTATGTAGATGATATCTAAAGACTGATTTTTCCAATCTGAGAAAGCTAAAATGGAAAAGCATAGACATTATCCAGGCTATACTATATTATCAGTAGTGTATGTTAGAAAGATAATAGAGACCCCATGCTTACACTTGGAAGAACTTCCAAATAAATTTCAAGAACCTCCATCTCAGACAAGACATTGTTGCTACAAAAACTTCTTTCCAATATCAAAGTTCCCATATGGAGGGACCCAAGGAATAGGTAAACACCAACTTTCCTCTTGACATTGAGGAGGGTGCCAAAGTGGAACACGACGATTTGCATATGGTACTAATATTCCCTAGTCCACATTCCAAAATTTAGTATTCCTAAAACTCTCCAAAGTGTCCTACAAACTAACATTGTAGGTATTTGAAACATTATACACAAATGTATAGCAAGAGATCATAAAATTGAAATCATCAAAGATGCAAAATATCAGAGTCAACTCAAGGAAGTAATAAACCATGCAAGCAACATTGTGCCAAGATTGCTCAAGGTTGGAAGATTGATATGCAGATCTCATTGAGCCCTGCTTACCATAACCTAAAACAAGAACAAAACCAATTTCTACTTGTTTGTGAGAATCAAGTGCATGCTTTGTAGAGAATTGTTTATCGCAACCCGAAATAAGAACAAGACCAATCTCTACTTGTTTTTGAGAAACAAGTGCATTCTCTGTAGAGAATTTCCTAGCTCAAACTTTGAGTTTGAATACATGACAACTATTAAGTGTAGATAAAAAAATTAAATGGTAAATTTACCGAACTCCTACCTCTAAGTTATTGCCATTTGGAAAGTTATGGAAAGCTTGGATAAGTTCAACAATGTAATCACTAACGCATACAAGTGATTCCATATCTCTTCACCACATTTATTTCTTCTCCTATACTAGAAGTTCCAATCTCATAAGCCCTTCATTTCTATTTTTTAACAGGTTATCATGTAAATTATCTCTGTGTCTTTCTTGCGTAATGTAGGTTTCTGATTCCAAGATTTATTATGGTTTTTCCTAGAATCCATGTTAAATTTTTCACATGGAAATTATTTATTTCTCTACGTATTGTATACATATTGTAGGGCTTCTCTATGCACGGTAGGATGCTTTTTTGTAATTTACTGGAAATTATCTCTCTTTCTCTGTGTATTGTAGGGATCTGATCCTAGGTATTATTATTCTTTCTTCAAATCCCCGAAGAAACGATTCCAATGAATTTCTTGATTTCTCTACGTACTGTATGGATTCTCTATGTACGGTAGGGATTTTTTGTAGTTTACTGGAATACTCTGTCTCTTTCTATGTGTTCTTTAGGGATTGTTATCGCACAATCTGTATTTTTCCAAAGCCCAAGACAAGTAAGGGAGATTGGTGTAACAAACAAGATATCCCACCACTGTCACCTCAGTGAGAAATCCCCACTTTTAGGCATGGAATAAGGTCCAACCCAAGGGAGGCATCCTCAGTGACCTAAAGGGCTGGGAAAGCTAAGAATAAGGTTGAAAATGTACCCCCCTGTCACTGGTCACTCAAGTCAAGAAAATCACAAGGTCTATGTCCAAGAAGATGAGGAAAATGAAAGATAATTTGTGTACATGTCCAGAACAAGACAAAAGAGTGCATATATGGAAATTTCAAGTACAAATTTGATATTTAAGCCTCGGGAAATAGTAGACAAAGTGAAATTATGCTAGCTGAT
>JASDQU010589737.1:99066-129152 GCA_032191745.1 Picea mariana
ATAACATAAACTAGTAAGAAATTAAATGTTTAAATGATTGTAAACTGAGGGACATTACAATTGTATGGAGAAGAATGTAAAGATGACGTGTGGAATGGAGAACCACCCTTTTATTTCCATTGGAAGAAGAATAGATATAAGATTTAATCCCTCTAGGAAGCTAAGATAAAGCTTAATTAGTACCATAATATTCAAACCATAAATTTAAAAAATTGTATATTTAATATATTATCATGATTAAAAAATGAAATGAAAATTGTCATGTTTAATATATCATTTTAAATTTTACACACACACACACACATATATATGATTTTTTCAATTATTTTAAATTATTAATATAATTATTTTATATTTTTCATACGGAAAAAATAGTTTCACTGTTATTCTATTAGAATCAAATGAAACTTTCTATTACATATGGATCAAAAGAGTAATGATCGCTTTAGAATTCAAAATAGGACTGTAGGCATTTCCTTCCTATCCCAGATTACAACATGTAGTAAAATATCTACAAAGTACATATAATGTCGGTTACAAAAATATCAAATTTGGTACATCTATAGTGTTCCAAACTAGAAAATATAAAGTTTATTTGCATAGACAACAGATCCATCAACAAGTTCTTTATAATAGAGCGAACCCGTAATTCCTTTTAAGGCCTTCTTGGAAAGGTTATCAGCTTCTTTGTTGCACTGCCTGTGAACGTGCATAAATTAGATAGTTTCAAAATGGTCCTTTAGTCTTCTTATCTTGTCCTTCCAGGAATTGAGGTATATCGGGTTCAAACTAGATTTAGAATTTATCTAATCAATAGTGACCTTTGAATCACCAACAACCATCATCTTTTTAATGGAAAAAATTGTAGAGAGTAATAATAAACCCCATAAGCCCAGGAATTTGACTTTCATATTATTTCCATTGCCTCCTGCAAAGTAAGCTTTGACTATGTGATCTAAAGTGATTTTTAACTAGATTCCAATGCCACATACACTATCATCAGCTGCTCCATCAAAAAAACCAATAGGAGTATCATAAAAAAAGATTGGATTTAAAATATATTCCATTATGTCCTATTCTTCTTTGACTGTGTAATCTTTGATTGAAAGGATAATTTTGATGAAAATCATAGGATCCAGTGTATTCCAGTTTTCAAATAATATTTTATTTCTGAATTTTCATATGCCCCATATGACCAAGAAGGGTATATGTCTCATTTTTGGAAATTGTAAAAACCAAAGCTTCAATTTTTCTTCTATGGATGAACAATTCCATTCACCCTCAATCTTCAGAGATTTCATAAATTCAGACCAATTTTTGTGTGTTTTGGAACAATGCACAAATAGATGAGTTGTAGATTCTTCATCTCTTAAACATAGACTACACACAGAGGGACCTATACCTCCTCTTTTTTTATAATTCACCCCAGAGAGAATGCAGTCCTTCAACCACAGCCACATAAAGAAAATCATCTTAACTGGAATGTTCACTTTCTAGATAGATTTGAACCACCATCTTCTTTCTTCCATTTGATTTATGAATAAAATGGTCTGATAATCTAAGTTTGCAGTGACCCCACCTGTCGATCTGTTCCATGTCCAAACAATCTTATCATTTGTATTTTTTAAATGGATACCACTACTCTTTAAGATTGTTACAAAATTTTTCCATTATGTTTTCATTCCATCTGATAATCCAAGCTGACTAGACTCTAACCAAATTTGATTTGATCCAGATTCATTAGGTACAACTGCTTGAGCTATAGAACAAATGCTTAAACTATTTAAGAATTGGATTAGTGGATCTGACAGTTTAAAAGAGGAGTTGCAGCCAATAAAAGGATCATGTCCTAATATAACTCGATTACCTGAACCAATCTCCCAAGAAAGCCAGCTTTTGATGATCAGGAAGGAGCACATATAATTTTTCCATATGATAGAAGTTACTTGGAAATTGTGAACTTCTCTTCAAAGCCAGGAAATTATATCAACTCCTTTTAAATATTTTTTGTTTAGTACTGTATTCCAAAGTCCTTTTCTAAATAATACTCTCCAGTAGGATTTAGCAACCAATGATTGAGCAAACCAAGAGATATTCTTAATGCCCCATCCTCCATAATCTTTTGTTCTAGAAATATTTTTCCATTTTGTAAGGTGGTATCTTGTGCTTTTTTTCCCTCCCTTCCAGATGAAGTTTGAAATAAGGAGCTATATACGGTGGAGAATGGAGGAGGGAAGCTTAACAAGACTAAGCCAATATACATGAATACTCTGAAGAACAGATTTGCCTAAAGTGAGTCTGCTTCCTAAATAAAGCCAACGAAAAGTCCAATTTCCAATCCTTTTTTCAATCTTTTGTAATAACCAAAGCCAATCTTTCACCTTATAATTGTTGGGTTTAAGGAAAAAACCCAAATATTTCATTCCTTGATCAAGGCTCACAATCTAAATATTAAAGGCCGAAGTCTAACTATATTCCAAGCTCTAATCTATGTTTTGAATAAGAAAACACGACTTCTGACAGTTTACTACCATTCCAGAGGCAAAACAGAAGTTTGTGAGGATAGTTTTAAAAGTCAACCAATCATCAAACTTGCCAGCTCCAAGAATGAGCACATCATCAACAAAGAAGAGATGTGAGTTAAACGTTCTTGCAACTACTTTTAGGCCTTGAAATGACCCTGTGTTCACATCTTGAATCATAAGTCTACTTAAGCAGTCAACAACCAGTAGAAATAATAAAGGGGATACAATGCACCCTTGATGTAATCCCCGATGAATTTTGAAGAAATCAGTTGGAACTCCATTAACTAGGAAAATCGTGTTGACCGAAGTGATACAACCCATAATCCATTGAGAAACCATCTAGTTTAAACCAATATGATCTAGAAGCAATCTAAGGAATTGCTAACTCACTTTATCATAGGTATTTTTTAAATCTAGCTTCAGTATAATTGTACTTTGCTTCCTCGTCTTTGCAAAGTGTAAGCGTTCTTGAGTGATTCCAACAACATCAAATATCAACATGTCCTTGAGAAAACCAAACTGTTTACCAGATATGTAGGATGCTAATTTATCTTTGATCCGAGAGGCTATGATTTTAGAAATTACTTTATATAAAAAATTGCACAATGCAATAGGTCTAAAGTCATTGAAAGTAACAGGCTTACTAATTTTTGGGATAAGAGCAAAAGAAGTAGCATTAAGAGCCCCTGGAATTTGACCTATGCATCTAGATTCCTCCATAATATTGAGTAAATCCTCTCCCATAATATCGAAAAAGGTTTGAAAAAGTTCCTGAGTCCAACCATCTGGACCAACAATTTTCTCTTTTGGCATTTTATTGATAGTTTCTTGAATTTCCTCAATCGAAACAACTTTTCCAATCTCCTCATTGTCAACATCATTAAAGAAGCGAGGGACATTCTTAAGTAATTATACTTGAAGGTCAATGTCTTCAGAATCTAAAGAACAATACTGTGCTTTAAAATGATTAAAAGCCATCTCTTTTAACTCAGATTCAATAGATTTTTGTTTCCCGTCCTCATTTGAAATCTCCCAAATTGTGTTTTGGCTTCTTCTCTGTGTGGAAAATTTGTGAAAAAATTTAGTATTTTCGTCTCCTTTCTCAATCCAAATAGCTCGAATCCTAAGTCTCCAGGAGGCTTCTTCAATAGAGAGTATTGAATCCTTTTTATGTTTGAGATATTTCAACAAGTCCAAATATTCTTGCTTGAAAATCTGAGAAGGACACCTTTCAAAGATTTTTGACAACTTTAGTTCAATGAAATTTAATTATGCAAGAAGTTATTTCTTTTTTGCAATCTGCCATTGAATAACAAATCCCTTCAAATGCTTAAGCTTGGAGCATAAAAGATGGATCGAAGAATTATTTGTCCAGGTTTTCATCTCTTCCCAGGTGGACCTAACCAGAGAAATGAAACCCATATCTATAATCCACGAGCTATTAAATTTAAATGGAGGGGCCAAAGACTGGGAAGAAAATTGAATTGTAAATAGATCGGATTGTGATCGGAAATAGTGGATTTTATGACCCATGAATGGAAGTTGCAGTGATTACCAAGAATTTTTTCATCTAAAAGGAAGCGGTTCATTCTTTTAGAAATACCTGCAGGTCCTGCTCTACCATTCCTCCAAGTTGGAGACAAGACAGACGGTTGAACGTCCACTAATCCCGAATTGTGAAGGACGTTTGAAAAGTAGTCATCTAGAGGGTCAATACGAGCTAGATTCCCCCACACTTCCCTGGTTGATAAGGTGAAGTTAATATCGCCACCAATAATAAGGTTATCCTCACACAGCAACCCAAAATCTGAAATTTGTTGCTAGAAAGTTTCTATGTCTTTCTAAGGAGCATAACAATTGAGAAGTTTTACTGTATCCTTTGAATGCTTGAGTATTCCTTCCAAGAAAATACCTACAACTATGCTAAAAGAACAAAACTCAGCATAAGTTGGGTTCCAACCAGATAAGAGACCTCCGGAGCGCTCATGAGAATCCAAAGCAACAACATTCCAGTGCGGTAGACAGTGTAGAAATAGGGTTTTTGCCTTATCACCATCCACCAGCGTCTCTTGAAGAAAAACAATGTCAGGCTTTATCTGTTGTAGAAATATTTTGAGGGAGGATACTTTAGTGGGACCCCCAAACCCATGAATATTCAATGACCAAATAATCATTGGGAAAAATCATAATGCAGCTAGCATGCTCTAAGGGCCAAAGAGGTGGGTTTGTTGTGATCAAGGGAAGAGGAATCAATCGAGGGTATGGGAACAATAGAGGGAGGATCTATGTTAACAAAACTCAAAAGACCACCATCTATTGTTCCAGGAGGTTTTTTGCAGGGGCGAAGACAAGATTTTTTCTGAACTGTCACATTAGATCGATCAGTAGGAAGATGTGTAGCGTTAATAGAAATAGGTAGGGGAATGGGGAATAAGGGTGTGAGTGTAAGGGTCATAGGGATTTGAGAAATAGTAGGAAGGGAAGGGTTAACTAAAGGCTTGGAGGAGAAAAAGGTTTAGAAGGAAATTCATCAACAAGATTAGCAGGTGGAGTAAAGGGTAAAACAAAATCATTAGAGGGGATAATGTCAGGGACTCTGTGCTTAGTGTGGGACAAAAGAGACAGTGAACTATCCAAAGGGAAAGGGGTCTCTGAGAGATCAGGGGAAATGCGAGAAGAGCATCAACTATCTTGAACAATAATGTCAAAACTAGAACGAAGACCCGAATCACCCATTTTTTTCAATAGGAGATCCCAGAACTCTCAAAAAATCTCTAAAACCAAATTTTCATTATTTTTTTAAAAAAAAATTTCGTCTACAGAGATTTTTTGAAAGAAAGATAGAAGAAAATACTGCATCTTACCAAGGAACGAATTGCGATCCACAAGCTTGGGAAGAAGATTACCATCCTGATCCACAATAGTCAAAGGTTTCGCATATTGATCCAAAGAACAAGAGGCCTTGAGATGTCTCGTCTGCCAGCAAAGGTGACAACGAAAGGGATCCCTCCAGAAATCTATAGATTGACAGAAAGAGTAATCCCCAATAGTTACTTCAATGGATTCTAGAAGACCTCTGTCTAGTTCTAGCTCAACCAAAACCCATACAACTCGCTTATTGACCCAACAAAGAGATCACTCATCGAAAAAAATAAACTTCCCAACATAATTTGCAACCGCTACAAAGATATGTTTAGACCAGAATTCGACCAGAAAATCTGGTAACAACATCCAAAGGAACCTTTTACTGGAAGTCTCAGTAAGGGGGTTGAAACCGAGAACCCATCTCTTGAGCATGAGAATTACCCTATTAATAATCCACGAAGAGTTCAAAAATTTCATAAGATCTTCTTCAGTAAGAAAATGGAAAATATACCAGTGGTTGGAGAGGAGGCAAAACCTTGGACTATAACCTAGCACAGGTTTCCAGAAACCTAGAATCCAATCCGACAACTGTGCTTTAGTCAAATTGGAGTAAAAAAACTTACCGAGGAGTGTCTTCTTCGATAAACTAGAGACCTTATCCATATCGATACCCTTACCAAGGACACATCTAGAAATAGACTGTCTGACCTTCCAGCATTTTAGCTTGCGATTAGAACAATCTTTAGAACAAGTGGATCTGTTGTGTCTGGCATCAACAGAGACATTTGAATGGAAATTTACAAAGCGGTTTGTTGCTACAGGGAAAGAGGTAGGAGTAACAATGAGAGCAGAGGGAACTGTATGAGAAACTGTACTAGAAAAGGTTTGCAAGTGTCGAGGCGCCTGAAACCTCTTTTCAACCATGTGATCTAGGACATATGTCTTGCCAACACGTAGATCGATCTTATCAACACGCAGATTGAAAGCCAGTTGTAGGGGGTTCTTCAGAGGAGGTGACGACATGTTGTGATCTGGCATAGAATGACGCATACAATCGTACATGAGCTTGTATGTGTCGTTGGCCAGAAAGAGGTCCTCACTAGCCCATAAATCATCATCGTCAGCCCACGTCGGGTCGATATTGTTAGACATAGTAGGCTGGAAAGGGCAGACAAAAGGATGAGAAGAAAGGCGTGCTTGGGGCTGAAAGTGTAGCCACGTCTACAGGAAAACACTAGTTGTCCATCTGAAAATAAAAAATCAATTCGAGCAGGATAGATGGAACACCATGGGTTGCGAAAAGCCTAACCCCTCGCTGCAAAAACCCTAACCCCTACCCTTTTGACATCTCTTTATAAATTACATAATCTAGATCTAGATATAATAGGCATTTTGAGACTACTAAATTTATTAGTTCAATCCAAATCTGTAATTTCTATCTAATATAATTATTTAATATTTTCAATTATTTCATTAATTTAAATGAATTTAAGAATTAAGATTATGTGTATTTTTTTAATCTTGTAATTCTTATTTTGTAAATAAGGAAATTTAATATATTAATTTGATATTTAATTATTAGTATTATATTAAAAAAATATTCACACAAAGAAGATACAATTACAAAAATTATAAATAACTTTCTTGTTTTATGGAAAGAAAAATTATAAAGTCTAATGGAAAGAAGAATACTAAGAAGGTTTTAAGACTTCTTTTTTATCGAAAGAAAAATTATAAACTGTCTTATGGAAAGAAGAATACGAAGAAGGTTTTAAGACTTATTTTTTTTATCAAAATACATTTCGTGGTTTAAGACTTCTTTTTATTAAAAGATCTCACGAAACACTCCAGTGCTCACAAAATTCTGAACTTTCTTTTGAGGAAAGGTTCATAGAAACAAAGAGTCCTAGAAGCAATTTTTGGAAAAAGAATATCTCAATGATTTCCCATTAAAAAAGTAGGATTATTATGCATCACTTTTTCATTGATTTTTCATTGATTTAGAATTACTATGCATTAGTTAATAATTCACATTTTTCATTGATTTATTTTTAAGTTGGACATCAATAGAGGGTTCTCTTGATTTATTTTTAAGTTGGACATCAATAGAGGGTTCTCTTTGTGGTGTATCTTTAATGTGGTTGTCAATATCTACCTTAATACATTTAGATCCAGATTCAAAACATTATTGGGTGTTTCATTAAATGTTGTATAGCAGATTAGATATTGCTTAATAAAAACAAACATGTTACATTCATATTCAAATCCAAGAACTTCTGCATCATTGATTGCATTAATAAATGTTACATAGCAGATTGGATATTGCTTTGGATATTGCTCTCCCTCTATAGGTGGTTGGAGAACATATTGGGAAAGGGAAAAGGCAAACATTTGTGTAGGGGCAAAAGAATACACAACTAGTTTACAAAACACCATTTTTTTTTCAAAATATATTAACTTATTCCAAAAATCTAAGTCAAGTGACATTTGGTTTTAAATTTTTTATATAATATTTAAAGTTCTCATTGATGGAAGTGTGTTATTAATTAACTAAATATGTTAGTTGTTTGTATACCAAGGGGGTAGGGTATTTATATCTTCTTAAACTTTAAGAGTCGAAATTATTGTTTTAAGAGAGTAGCTTGTCCACAAACAAAAAGATTTCATAAACCAGTTTAATATTTTACTTGGTAGTGACCTTAAAATATATTATTATTATAATATAAACTCTTGATATAATAAATTATAAGATTTACTAGAAAAATAAATAAATAAAATTATAAATGATATTCTTATAATAAATTATAAGATTTATTAAAAAATTAAATAAATAAATTATAAATGATATTTGTAATATAGTTATTAAATTATATGTTAAAGTGTTATTTTACATTATATATGTATATGTTATATAATTTATTAGATAATTTATATAAATTATTAATGATATTTGCAATATAATTGATTATATATTATATTATATGGTAGTGTTATTTTACATTATCTATATGTTAATGTATTTAATATATGTAATAATTTATCATCATTTATAAAAAAATTTAATTTAATTAATTAATTTAATTTAAAATATTTATAAAAAAATAATAATTTAATAATCAATAAAAATAAAAATAAAAGTTTAAATAATTTAGAAAAAATATAAAAATTGAATAAACTTTGAAAAATGGTAAAAAAAAATGGCTACAATTTATGTCAACGTTTGAAGTAATAGGTAGTCTAATGCTAGTATACTATGCGGCTGCATGTGTAATTATCTTAAAATAATGTATTGAGAAAATTGAAGATTACTCAAATTGTCATAGAGGAGAAAGTACAGATTTTGTACTTTATAACGTTATAATATTGATAATACATGTGGATTGTTTTAATTAATTTTTTTTATCATATTTACAATATTTAAAAGAATTTATTTTATTTTATATTTTTAAAATGGTAAATACAAAGTAAACTTACAAGTTACGAGGATTCGGTTTCCTCATAGCATCGGAAGATGAAAGTAAAATGCTATGTAAATGGAACGTTGTAGACTGTTGATGGGATGAAGTTCATAAATAAATGTAAATATTAATAAAATTGAAGCTAATAGTTAAATATTAATAAAATTGAAGAAAATTGAAACATCAATTATAAAATTGAAACTCATAATTAAATGTAAATATTAATAAAATTTAAACATCAATTAAATGTAAATATTAATAAAATTGAAATATCAATTATAAAATTGAAATTCATAATTAAATGTAAATATTAATAAAATTGAAACTTCAATTCGAAGAATACCCATATAAAACTAACAGAATTTAATTCACCTTGGAAACTAATAGTCACCTCATATGAAACAAATTATGAGTGCACAATGATTATACCTGCCCAAGGTATGTATATAGCAATTAGTTGATTGAATTAATATGCACATTATATCTAAAGTTTTTATAAAAACATATTTTTTTAAATGATGACAAAACATATTTTTTTAAACGATGATAAATGTTTTCAAATAGTAAACTTGAGATAAAAAAATTGATAGTGAATTGATACATTTTGATAATATGATCTTTACCAGAGTTTGAGTGACAAATAAGGTCTTAAGGTCCTAAGATCCATGGTGTCCATCCACTACCTGAGAGTAAAATATTTTACCCTTATGAAGGTCTAAATCCCTTTTTGAAAGTGTAGATCCCTTTTTGAAAGTGTAGATCCCTTTTTGAAAGTGTATCCGCCTCTTGATTGAACTCTTTGTAGATATGAGTGAAACTAAGAGACGCGAATTCTTTCACCGATTCTAAAATCCTTTCTTTCCAGCACTATAAATTGAGAATCTGAAGATTCCCTCTGTGATTTAACCAGTCAAAGACAATTTTCGTGTCACTGAAAACTTGGAGGCGAGTAGCAACTATAAGAAGAGCCCAAATCCCCAAAAGCTGAGCTCTGTTATTTGAACCCGGTCCATAGTTTAGTGTCAAACTGAATTTTGTATGTTCATCCATCCTAAGAACACCTCCAACACCACTTTTTAAACCTCGTTCCTGTGCAGCTCCATCAAACCAACCTGTTGTTTTCCCCCCATCAAGGACTAGAGGAAGGCGTGGTAATCGAGAAAGAATGCTTCTAGACCGAGGGAAGTCCAAGCTACCAAGTATCCTTTGTGAGACCAACTTTGTAGAAGGTCGACCAGCTTCAAAGAGGATCTTGTTGTGCTCCAATCAGATATTCGATCAAAATATGGATGGAAAATGTGGAAGAGAAGTACAGGGATTTGACCAATCAAGAAACCATCCTATAGCGTGGCTCCCCCTCTACTGGAGTTTAATTTAAGAGTATGCGTCACTTGGGACCAAACTTGTTGAATGTAACTGCAGTGTTTCATAAGGTGCAATGTCATCTCAACCTCCTGAGCACATAGGCCACAGGAGCTTGGCCCATGCCATCCCCTTTGTTGAAGGTTATCCCAAGTCAAAATCCAATCTTTCATCAACAACCACGTAAAAAGTTTTATCTTTGTCCCAAGTTCCCAGGACCAAAGTCTTCGATGCCACCAACAATTACTGTAAACTAGAGAGAGCTAGCAAGAGTCACATAAGCATTTTTTGCAGATATAGAACCCGATCAGTCACCCCCGGTCCAAATTAGAGTATCAGATCTCTTAGATAGATCAATGCCTGAAGCTACTAGAAAAGATAGTATATACCTTTCCCCTTAATTGTTGTAATCAAAGAGGGAGCTAACCAGGATTCAATGTTAAGGTCGAGGATCATATCCTCGCCAATACGAATCTAGTGCTCTGACCCCAAGTTCCAAGCCAACTAGTGTGTAATAACCTCCACAGACTTAACCAATCAACGCCAGAATATCGATACATTTCATGACAGCTTCGTAGTAGACCTCAACCAGGCCTCTACGATGAGAGAAGGAAGATACTTGTCCAGTAAAACTCTATGCCAAAGGCCATCTTCCATCAAGGAGTGCCACGATGTATTTGCAGCAAGTGCTTTTCTTAACAGAGGAAGATTCTTTATCCCCCAACCACCTTGTGATTTTGGTTTGGCAATAGACTCCCACTTACAAATGTGAATCGGATCCTTTGTCCCCCTACTGGACCACAAGAAGTTGAACATCAAGGTATGTATATAGCAATGAGTTGATTGAATTCATATACACTTTATATCCAAAGTTTTTGTAAAAACATATTTTTTAAATAATGTAATGTAAATAAGTTTTTTATTTTTTTTTAATGATTTTATTTTAATAATTTTTTTTCAAAATTCAGTAAAAAATTTAGGATGAATGAAATTACAAATTTAAGTGTTGAAGATAGCATGTTTTGAGTACCGTTGAAGTTTTTGAGAGTGCTAAATCCATTTATACACTCTATTTAAACAATATAAAATTGCTATTTCACCATTAATTAATTTAATAGTTCAAGCATGTCAATGCACTGATCAATGAAGTAAATGTGTGTCTGCTCATGAAATATGACATTACAGTTGAATTTATTCCACCACTATATGATAAAATGTAGTTAATTCAATTTTTTAATTGACATAGTTTCAAAATTAACCAAAACACTTCAAACATAAACCCACTATGTCTAATGCAAATGTATTAATTTGCTTTCGTCATCTGGAGGCATAATACCAACGATTAGAAAGATAGTGGCCACGTGTCATTGAAGAATGTCTTTACATGTAAAATATTTTAGTATTGTAAATGATTTGGTTTTACTATATTGTTCGTATCAATACTAATTGTCATAGTTTTTTTTTTTAAGTTGTATTTGTTATATAATTTTTTTCACATGGATGTTTACAAAATAAAAGTGTTGTTTAGTTGTTTTACTAAATGGTTTTATTTATTTTAAATGAATGATTATTTTTTATTGTTTAAAATTTATTTTTAAATGTAAAAATTTATTCAAATTTCTAAATTATTTATATTATACAAAAATAATTATTCAAATATATAAATCTAACAATTTCTTATAATATATTTTAAACAAATCTCCACTAAAAAATTACCAAAAAAATCATTTCTTAAAAAGTTAAAATAAAGAAAACCGAAACATCTAAACTTACAAGGTATCAATATATGTGGTGCGAACTCTTGTTGGAGGAGCTAGCTAATACATTTTCTTGTTTTCGAAATTTCTTTATGCCAATGTCTTTACTTAATCATTCTTGTTTTCGAAATTTCTTTATGCCAATGTCTTTACTTAATCACCATGCATCTTTAATCATTTATTCTGCAGATATCCCGTTTGCAATGCCAGCTTATTTATTATGTATGGATACTCAAATAATATATCATTTATTATGTATGGATATTCAGTTAATATATATATATATATATATATTTTAAATATTTCAATCAATATATCTTATTATGTATAAAACACTATTATGTATGGGTACTTAGTTAATATATCATATCATTTATTATGTATGGATACTTAGTTTATATATATATATATATATATATATATATATATATATATATATATATATATATATATATATATTAAATATTTCAATCAATATATCTTATTATGTATAAAACACTATTATGTATGGGTACTTAGTTAATATATCATTTGATAAAAGGATATATTAATTGAAATATTTAAAAATATTAAAATATTTTATATATTATATATTTGATACATGAATTTTATATATATATATATATATATAAAATTGACATAATAATGTTAAGATATAATGTTTATAAGACAAATGATATAATGCTTAAATTATTCCTTTTAATGTTTTGCATATAATATTTGTGAAAAGAGAAGAGTAAATAAAGTAAGACAGAATATCTAGAGTTAATTATGATTTCATTGTATTGATTCAAATTTCTTTGAACATTTCCTAGAACTAAGGTTTTGACTCGTTAGGCCTATGTTTGCAGGACACACGTTGCTTTTTATTCTTTTATTATGTCAAACTTGTTCACATTAAAAATTTTACCCCTTCACATAAAAAAAGTTTGTATGTTTTCATTTTTAATATATAAAAAACTATAATTTTAAATATTTTATTTTTGAAATTTTGAAATTTTTTTGTTAATTATTATTGGAATGAATTTGGTTACATAATTAAGTTTGTATATTTTAATTTTTGATATATAAAAAGGATAATTTTAAATATTTTATTTTTCAAATTTTGAATTTTTTTTGTTAATTATTATTGGAATGAATTTAGTTACAAAATTGTTAGTGATTTTTTTTTTCATTGTTTAAATTGTTTTTTTGAAGATATAACTAAAAAAATAAATAAATTTATGAATAAGAATTGTGTTAGTTTTAGCTATCATTGAAAATGTGTGATGTGTGCACTTCAAACTTTGTTTCAAAACTATATACACAATTTTTATTTAGAAATTTATCTAACATTATGAATAGCCTTGAAAACCTACACACAAATGTATAAATAAATTTAGTGCCTTGAAAATCCTCTATTACTCTATTAAATGTAGATTGTGCAATCTCAACAACTAATATCTACAATTTCAACAATTTTTTTATATTTTTAACTCTAATTTGGACAAAACTGGTTAGAAAAATGTGCCAAATAAATCTAAAAATAGAATGTTTACATGGAAAAAAGAAAATATCTATATATTCAATATGCTAACAGAAACCATAAACTAATATGAAATTTATCATGTTCTGTATGGAGAATTGTTGGGTTGATTATAAAATAGGTTACTCATCAAAACATATATCAGAAAGGATAACTCATAAACAAACATAGAAATAGATCTAACAAGTTTCGTTCAAACGAAGATAGTGTGTTGGATGGTGGAAATGCACTGGGTGGGAAAGCTTGGGGGCACCATCAATGGGGATTGAAGCAACCAGAAGGATGGAAATCCTTCCTTGGTGAGGTATAGGATTTAGATTTCTTTGATTAAACTTTCTCTTGATCACGGTCTGAGTTTTTAGGGTGACTGTAGGGTGTCCAGGGTTATCTCTGTTGATATTAGAGGTATTCCTTATTGTAGTTAACTTCTTTACATTTTCCACCTTCTGTGTTACTTATCGCCCTTTTGGAGTGACTGACATAGGTATTACATTGCTCAATTTTCTTTGTTATCATTGCCGTTGTTTTCTATTCTGGGAAACTGAACCGAGTCTTGTCCATTTGAAATTGGCTTTTTGTCTCATCTATCGATGTGGAGTTTAATACATTTAATACTCGAGTTTTGGTTAGTGATATTTAATATCTGTGTTAAATGAACATCATGTCAGCCTTCGCATCCTGTTGCTTGGGTTATTGAACTCTAGAATTTGCTCATTAGTGATAAAACATGTTTGATTTATGGAACCCTTAACTGGTGTTGACTTAATTGGAGACATCAGAGCACTAATGAGTGCAGATGACGAGGTAAATTGGCTTCACGACGGTCTCTTCACAAAGGATGATTCACTGGGGAAGTCACATGGTGAGTTATTACACACTTCACGTAAAACCCATCTAGCTTCATACATTTACGACCATTTATAGAACTCCCCTCCCGGTTTTACTTTGAAACAATCGACTGCTCCAAGCCATATTCCTTTCTCTGGTTTCTCTGCTGAAGCGGGCTCTAAACTTCCATAGTGGGAGACAAAGCATGTTTCCACTTCCAAGCATGGTATAAATGGTGGTGGTCTGTCGACAAGATTTAGGAACTCTTTTAAACCTTCTACCCGTATTGGTGTCCGTAGAAAGGTGTGGAAGCCGAAAAAGAGAAATAGGAGGATGGTACTGGGCACAAACATGGGCCTTGAGGAAACTTGTAGGTTGGACCTTTATGGCTTGGTGGGTAGGCTCTCATATTCTTATCTTGCTGATGGTCCTATGTCAAATTGGATTACAAAGAACTGGGTTCCTGTCCTCGGATATGCTCCTGAGCTCCTTTGCCTTATGAAAGGATGGATGGTATTTATTTGTAAATCTCCGGAAGATGCAAATATTTTGATGAAAACCTTCTGGGTTATTGGGGGAAGCAACCTTATGTTGAAAAGGTGGAGGGTGGCTTTTGACCCACGGACGAAACACTTCCAATTCTAGCACTTGTGGGTCCTCTTGTCAGGCTTGCCGCTACATCTATGGAATGAAGGAGCATTAAGGGCGATTGGAGATGCTTTGGGGCATTTCATCACTCTGGAACATTCAACTTTGGAAAATTGTGTAAGGAAAGTGGGGAAGATTTTAGTTGAAATCGATTTGCATGGTGGAATTCTGGAGGCTATCGATATTGAATGGCATGGTCGTTTTTTAAACCAGTAGTTGGACTATGTGGGTATCCCAATTCGGTGCAGTTGGTGTAGAGGTACTGGACATCTCCGTTGGGATTGCAGTGGAAAGTCAGCTCAAGAGAAGCCGAAAGAAGTTCTACTACAGGAGGACCCACCCAACTATGCCTTTACCGAGGATTCCTTCGGATGTGACCCTATTTACTATGGACCTGAGCCAGTTTCACAGTCCGAAGAGTCAAATTCTCTCTTAGGTAAGTTAAAAAACTTTTGTCCAATTTTTTTTATGTCACTTTCACTTTGGGAAAGAGATGCATTGGAAAATTCATGTTGGCTCCGAGCTTCTACTACATTTGATAAAGGTTGGGACAATAAGGGCCTTGATGAAACTCCTCCCGATGTGGTGACTTATGTTTTACCTGTTATCAAGGATACTTCCCCTCGAGGTCGGGGCATTGTATGTCTTATACTCTGAATTTACCTTCTACTACTCTTGTAGCCCCTGCTTAGCAATCCCATCTTTTACCCTGCCAACCTGATCCATGCTCCTTTCTGCCTCCTTCCCTTCCTCCTCTAACAGACTCTAGGATTGAATCGGGCTTCAGAGAATCTGAGGAAGGTGATACATCACTCATTGTTGTCTTGGACTCTCTAATTCCTTTTATTAGGGATAATAATACTTCTATCAAGTTACCCACTTATTTGGGGAAGGCCATTCATAACTCTGCGGGAAACATGGAGGCTTCCACATCAAAGGATCAACTAGGGGAGTTGGGGAAAGAATTTTCTTGGTCTCGGGGCATTGGTATTGAACTCTCACCCATAAAGACTCGTAGCACACGAAAAAAGTTGGCACAAAAGTTAACACAAATCGATGTTATGATTCCTCCCTCCACTGATAGTGGGGCTCTTAGAGCATTGAAAGCCCTGGTGAGGACTAAATAATGTTATTAATGTCCTTAAACATCAGAGGGGTTGGAGGCACCCTCAAAATGGCCTCATTCCGGAGACTCTTGGAGAATACTTGTCCTAAAATTGCATTTCTACAAGAAACCTTGGTAACTGCTCAAAAAGATATGGATTTCATGAACCACTTGCGACCTTCCTGGGTTTTGTGTGCAGTTACTCTATGGGCAGTTCTGGGGGATTGTTAGTCTCTTGGGACCCAAATATTTTTTGCTTGGTTCATTTTCTTACAATTGGCGGTATTTTGTTAACAGGCAGGTGTACATTAAACGACAAGGATTTAGGATTGCTTAATATGTATGGACTGTGCTCAGATCAGATACAATTTTGGAAATCAATTGAAGACAATGGCATTTTATCTATCAAGAATTTAATCATTGTCGGGAACCTAAACATTGTTTTATCCTTAGATGAGGTATGGGGAGGATCGTCCGGGTCAGCGACTACAAAGTTTTATTACAGAAATCTTTTCTCATCCAACAATCTGATTGATATCAAACTGACAAAGTTGATACCCACCTAGCGGAATGGGCATTGTGGTCAGGATGCAATTGCAAGGAGGTTAGATAGAGTATTAGCTTCCGAAGATTTATTATCCGATGTCGGTCATTATAGATCCTGGGTCAAGATTCCTTTTATATCTGATCATGCACCATCATTTCTTCAACTCGATCTACCACCACTCTATAAAGCCTATCCTTTTAAACTAAATTCTCAGTGGTTGAAAGATTGGGATTTTGTGGACTTAGTCTTCAAAATTTGGAAAGACCCAGTTTTCCAGTCTGAAGTTGGCAAACAACACAGGATCGTTTGGAAACTAAAAATACTAAAGTCACAAACAAAGCTTTTGTTTAAAGAGAAATTAGCCAAGAATAAAGAGAAGTTGGTGACTCTCGAATCAGACATTAAAGACTCGATTTTCCTCTTGGAAAACGATCCTACTAATATTGAAACAGAATTGTCACTCCGACAGATGGAATAAAAAAGAAACAACATATTAAAAGGGATTGAAGAACTATGGAGGTTGAGCAATAGAGCTATTTGGATGGCTAGCAGGGACAATAATACAAAGTTTTTCACAAGTGTGCTACTCACAACAGAGCCAGAAACATATATGGGAGATTATGGATACTACCAGAGTAAAGATTACAGATCAAGGTGCTATTAAGGGAGTAACGACTCAGCATTTCAAAAAAATCTACAAGGATCAGCACTCATCGAACACTATTGAACAATTAAAAATTATTGAACATTTTCCTCGGATTGTAAATGAAGATGAGTATTGCATCTTGTACAATCGTGTTACTTTGGAGGAGCTAAAAGTTGTCTTATTCCTTTTCAAGAAGGAGAAGAGTCCAGGGTTGGATAGCTGGACAGTTGAATTTTTCACTTTCTTCTTTGATTTAGTCGGGGCAAATCTTCTAGAGATGGTGGAAGAATCAAGAAGGTTAGGAACTATCATTGGAAGATAAAATTCAACTTTTTTAACATTGATTCCAAAGTCAAACAAGTCGGTCACCTTTGAGGATTTTCGCTCAATATCATTGTGCAATCTATGCTATAAGGTGATTTCAAAAATCATAGCTAACCAGATAAAACCTTTTCTATCTAGAACTCTCTCTGAAGAACAGTTGGGGTTCTTAAAAGGAAGGAGGATTCAAGACACGATTGACATGGCACATGAAAGCCTCCATAACATCAAAAAGAAAAAATTAAAATCACTTGTCCTAAAACTGGATTTAAGGAAAGCATATGACTGTATTGATTGGGTACTTTTAAGATTGATCCTTCTAAAAGGGGGTCTTGGAATACAAATGACAAACTTGATCATGTCATGCGTCACATCATCTTCCTTTGCAGTATTACTAAATGGTGAGGCCACAAATTTCTTCAGAAGCGGTAGAGGATTACGCTAAGGTGGCCCATTATCACCACTATTTTTTATTCTCGTGATGGAGGGAATTAGTTTATTACTAAAATCTAGTATCGGTGAAGGCAAGCTCTCAGGTATAAAAGTGTCCAGATTATTAAAAATTCTTCATCTATTATTTGTGGATGACATTCTCATTATGTCAGAGGCTTGTTTAATTGAGTGGAAAGAAATTATTAATATTATCAATTTATTTTGTAAATTTTCTGGACTGGTGGTTAATCACACCAAGATTATTGCACACTTTGAAGGGCTCACAGAGTGTGAATTAGCCCCTTTCAAAACAATCCTTCCTTATACCTTCAATGATCTGTCGATTGGATTCAATTATTTGGGCTATTATCTAAAGATAGGGACGCATAAGGCAGGTGACTAGGATTGGCTTGTGGCCAAAATTACCAAGAAAAATAGTTTATGGTGTAACAGATAGCTCTCGATAGGAGGCAGATACATTCTAATCAAAACAAAGGGTTAGCCTGTTTATTGGATGTCTATGGAAGCTATTCCTCAAACTGTCTTAAACAAGATCAGAAAGCTGATGTTTCACTGTCTTTGGAGTGGTCAAAATGAATCGAAGCAATATCATCTTTGCATATGGGAGACTTTATCTAGACCAAAGAAAAATGGAGGTTGGGGACTTCGCAACCTTGCACATTTTAATTTGGAATTGACTACAAATACTCTTAGGAGGGTTTTAACGCATGATGGTATATGGAACAGAGTTGTAATGGATAAATACTTTTCAAACATCACTGTTATAAACTAGTTCAGACTTGCATCACAAAAAATATGCTCGGCTTCTAGGATTTGGACGAATCTGACCTGTTATGTTCATGTAATTACACATTGGCTTACTTGGCGCCTAGGATCCGGACACCTCATCTCCATTGGCAGAGACCGAATATTGGGCATTGGTGACAATTCAATCCTTAGCGCAGAGACTCTATCTTGTTTAAATCGAAAAAGAATTACTGTTCTTTCACAAGCCACTGATGGGCGCGATCCAATCACTCAATCATAGTTATGGATGAGCAGTGAAAAATTGGAATTCTCCGAGGACTAGGCTTTTGAGTGGGAAAATTATATAAAAGAAATAAAAATGGTCGGGATTACACTTGATAACAATAAGGACACTTTACTTTGGACAGGAGGCGATTCTTCTGGGAATATAATTGTTAAAAACATTTATGCAGCCATTATTTCCACACAACAGCTTCCGATTTGGTGTGGCTGTGAAGTTAACATATGGAAATGGAAGTTACAGTTGAAGATAAAAATATTGTTATGGTTGGTCGTTGATAACCGAATCCTTACCTGAGAGGTTTTAAATAAAAAAGGTTGGGAGGGCCCTGGTCTCTGCATACTATGTAAACATAATACTGAAGATAAAGATCATCTTGTTGTACATTGCTCCTTTTCAAAAACTGTTTGGTCCAGGATCTCCTATAGGCTACAATTTAAAAATACTTGGGTTGGGAATACTCTTATAGAATACCTTGATTCCTGGACAAAAAATAATGCAGTTTCAAATAGTCTAGCAGCTATTACACGCTCGAATATATGGATTGAAAGAAACAAAGCAATTTTTGAGGAGAAAGCTCCTTCTGCTTGGGTTGTTGTTTTTAAAACTCTCAGATCACCCATTACATTCCCACTTACACAAAAAGTACAGAATATCATACAGAGGTCGATTGCACTTTATGAGGATTGCACCTGTGCTTTTTTTGATGGAGCAACTACAACAGGGGGCGCCATAATATGCCATGATTCAACTGAATATAGGTGGTTTGTCAATTGTGGTGGAGGAACTAATACTAAAGCCGAGCTTCTAGGTGCTTGGGCCACCCTCACTTTAGCAAATTACCTGAACATCCAAAATTTGCAATTGATGGGGGATTCCAAGGTGATCATTGAATGGCTAAAGCATAATGGGAATCTACAATCCACTGCTATTGAAGGTTGGAAGCATAGAACTTTGGAGTTGACTTCATCCTTTCAAGCTATTCACTATCATCATATCTACAAGGAGTTCAACAAGGTGGCTGATCTATTATCAAAAGAGGCCCTGCTGGAACCTAAAGGAAGATTATCATATTTTATTTGGGATAGAGGGACGACTGGTCCTCCATATTATATTGAAATTTTCTAAAGTTTTCCTTAGTTTCGTTTTCTGAGTTTGTGGTCATAGACTTAGACTCATGACATAGTATCTCTTGATTATATGAAGCTAATACTGTTTTTATTTTTGTGCGATTTTTCTTTTGGAAAAAAAAGGTTTTGCCTCAACACGTTAACATTAAACATGTTATTATCTGTTATTAAGAAAAAAAAGGTTAACATTAAACATGTTATTAAGAAAAAAAAAAAATGCAGAGGACAAATAATCTGAACTTTTTCAATATATTGTCGTTTTACATTATGCTATTGAAAACCCAACATCAAAGCCTTGTATTCCGAAGCCTAACAAAACAAAATGTTAATTATGATAAGCAGTATTCTAAACATTTGAGTGGCTAAATTTGTATAATCTAGTTTCCCAGAGGTTTTTCAGCACGTTGAATCCATTAATACATTCAGAAATACAATTTAAACAGCATAAAATAACGATTTTGTCCAAATTTACATGACCGAATTCCTACCAAAAACAACCAAAAAAAAAAAAAAATAGAACTTTTAACCAACACCCATTGATACAAAACACTATATATAATTGTCTGCCTGAACTTTTCCGGCAGCACTTCCTTGAAAAAAAAATATCATTGCCTGACCTTAACTTTTCCGGCAGCACTTCCTTGAAAAAAAAATATCATTGCCTGACCTTATCCAACAACACTTGCTTGAAAATAGATTCTAAAGCTTGATTCTCTTTACATTGAACCAACAATACCCAGACGAATAAAACCACTACAACTTCCTCGACGTCGCATAAATATTTATGGCGGGATTCGCTTAGACGGCGTTTGTTTCTCTGTGAATGAGCCATTTCACCTGCTCGAAATCGCCCACGTCGCAGGGCACCGTGAGCGGCCCTCCACAGTTGCAAGCGAACTGCCCCTCGGCGTCTGCTTCTTCCTCTGCCAGAAGTCTGGTAATGAAGGGATGGCTCAAATAAAGTATCGGAATCACGAACCGCTGCTGCTCTTCTCCCACGTAAACCGCCACGGATCCCTCCGGAACCAGCGACCTGCGGCGGCGATGATGGAACCCAACCCGGTCGTGGGTTCGAGCCACGAGAGGACTTCCCAAGTTCCCACCACCGAAGGCCGTTGGCAGCAGAGAAAAGAGTTTCGGGGGATTCGATCCGGCGGTGGTAACCCGCGGGGCGAAACCAGGCTGCGGATCAGCCTGCGAAGCCTCAGCGATGCGGAGATCACGATTCTGATCTTAGGAAATCTTCGCCCCACCCGGATCTTCATCACCAAAAATGAAAACCTGTGTATCACTAGTCTGAAGAAGTGGACTGTGTGTTTGTGCAGCTGATGGTTATCTGTTTCACTCCCGAGGCCGATAGCGGTGCCTGGTGGATCGCAGACGAACCGAACCTTACCTGGGTGTGGGGGGCAGGTGACATTTCTGAAACAAAATGCGGACCCTTTGAATGTAAGAGAGAGACTTCGAAAAAATTGCGGGAGCCCTTTGAATCAGCCAAAGGACAAGTGCGTGTTGCGCGTACGGACAGATGCATTTAGTGGAGATTTGAATAAAACTATTGTATATAAATATATTTTAATTTGAAAATTGAAAGATGTTTGTTTTTTAAATCTTTTAAAACTATTGGAAATTTCATGGTTTATTTTGGGTTTACATTGTAATTTTGCGATTTTATATTAACGAAAGTATTATTTTTAAAATTTATTGTTTTTACTTAAAAAATGATTTTGTTTTTTCAAGCATTTCATATTAATGAAATTATTATTTTTAAAATTTATTGTTTTTATTTAAAAAATAATTTTGTTTTTTCAAATATAGGCCTACACCTATTGACAATGGGCACATTTAATATGTTTTTAGTACTTAATCAGTTTTGTATGGACAAGATTAAATATTGTTGGAATATTTTTAGTCGTCCAAATAAATCAATGGTTGTGATTTCAACCACTAACTTCCCCATACATTAGCTTACATGTTTATTTTTTTACTTTTACTTAATCATATTTAAAATTTACTATGATGGCTAGTTGATTGTCACCTCTAAGTGATTAACGTTTCATTTTCTAAAGAGCCCAAGTTTACCAGTTTAATATGAGGGAGATGTGTAATTCCTTCCGTGTAGTTGACACATGGTATTTTAAAAAGATATTGATAACAAAAAAAAATTAATATAGGGTATAAATAAAATATTTCAATACACATTTAAGTAAAACAATTCTATATTAACTCTATTAATAAGTGCTTTCCACTTGTAGTGAGGGCATAATTAATTTTATTTTTTTTATATCCACACACACATAATATATATAACAATGGAAAGTAAAAAAAGTTTTATTAACACATAGGTACTTTGGAGTTCTCCATATGACGAAGATGTGTAATTCCTTCAATGCTTTTTTTTCCATGAAAAAATTCCCTCAAATTTATAAAGAGTATAAATTCATTTACAATAATAGCCTCGGCTGGATAGAGAGCAAGGTCTATCAAAAGTACGGACCAAAACAAAACATGTCAAAGTGACTTCAAGAAAGAGAAAAACGAGAACAGATCATTTTTAGCAAGGGGGATGATGAAGATTCTAGAAAGCTAACTAAGCAAAAATAGCAGCAATACTAGATAGGACATTATCCTTCGAATAAATTATAAAAGGTGATGGGGCTCTCAACGCCTTTATCAACATGATAAATTGAGAGCCTTCCAATCACTCCACTTAGAGCCTTCTTTGAAAGTGCATCTGCAGCTGTATTATGGATTCTGGGAATATGGCAAAAGTTTATGTCGGAGAAGTTGTTGGACATCTTCAACGTTTTTTGCTTCCAACTTTCAATGTGGACTGAATGGAGCTTACTATTATGATTTATCCAATCAATTATAATTTTCGAGTCTCCTAAAACTAGAATATGGTTTAAGGACCAAACAGTAGCAAGGGTGAGTGAAACCCATAAGCCCATGAGTTCGGCTTTGGTGTTTGATCCCGCACCACAGTTTAAAAACCAATTTGTCGTCCTTGACTGATGAGATTTGAAAGTGCCTCCTTCCCCACAACAAAGACCATTGGGCTGGGCTGCACCGTCAAAACAAATAAGAGTATAGCCCTCCGCCAAGTGAAGGACACAAGCTTTGCTTGGGATCGATTTTAAAGAGGACGGCTGCCAGAGGAAGGTGGAGAGGATTCTATGCAGAACCGCCTGGCTGCTTGGAGGCCGATCCTCAAATAAAACATGATTTCGCTCGATCCATATCCACCAGCAGACGAGAGCAACCAACGGAAGAGGGCCCGATCTGACCTTTTGCCAAGCTGAGAAGCATTCTAATAAAGAGTCGCCCTTCCAATCGATCTGTAGAGAAAAATGCTGAGTAATACAAGTCCAAATAAATGTAGAGAATGTGCAATGAATCAGGAGATGGTTTAAATCTTCCGTAGCTCGCTTGCACAGGAGGCAGCGGCCGGGACCCTACCAGCCTCTTTTTTGAAGCGCCTCCCAGGTGAGCGGTTTCTGCTTAACACACAGCCAGCAAAAAATCTGGAACTTTAGTGGTATCGACCACTTCCAAATTGAAAGGAGCCATGGGACCTCAACAGTATCAACAAAAGAGGGAAGGAGGGACGCATAGGCATTTTTAACAGTCAAAAACCCAGATGCGTTGCCCCCGGCCCACAGAAGAGAGTCAGGTGTGTCAGAGAGCGAGATACCGATTGATTTCAGAGCTGTTGTGTAAGCATCCCATTCCCATGCTAACTGTCTCGGGAGCTGGAGGTCGCTGCTCTGGATCCATGCATCGGGGAGAAGAAGAGAAAAAGCTGCCACTTTTACATGCGCCAGGAACCTGAGATTAAAAATTGAGAGATGAGATCTGAGGGGGGGCGAGAGAATGGAGAGGTTCTCCAACCCGAGGATTTTATCTCTACCGATTAGAATTTCGTAACCTGAACCAGGCTTCCAACGAAGCCAGTGTAAAACCACCAGTGAGGCATTGGTCAGACCCTTCCAAAAGGGTGAGGCCCTTCTCAGCTCGAGAGAGGGCTTTCGTAACCAAAGGAAGAGAGGAAGGGAATCAAGGTATTTGTCTGAAATGACCTAGTGCCAAATACTGTTATGGGTAACTGCTCTCCAGAAAGAGCAGGCCAGGAGAGCCGTGTTGAAAACTGAAAGGTTCTTGATCCCCCGACCCCCTTCCTTTCGGGGTTTTGAGAGGGACTGCCAGCTACAAAGGTGAAAACGGCGCTTACGAGCGAGATCATTCCAAAGGAAATTGAAAGAGAGCCTTCGAAGTAAAATAATGATTTTGTTTGGGATACGCTCAAGAGTCATCCAATAGACAGCAAGCCCCTCAAGCACCGACTTTACTAAAATGAAACGCCCACCCAGGGACAACCACTTATTACACCAAAAGCCAATCTTTCTTTCGAACATAGCCACAAGCCAGCTCCAATCTGCAGAGGTGGAGGCTCCCAACTTTAGCCTATAACCCAGATATCTGAGTCCTTCTTTTAAATCTAGAAAAGTGAAGGGGATGGAGTTTTTGAGAAGCGAGAGCTCAGCTTCCGATACTCCCCAATAATGAACCGTGGATTTTAAAGAGTTGATGGACAGTCCTGAAACGGTGCAGAAGACATGAAGAACATATAAAATAACAAGCCACTCTGTACGGTCAGCTTTGGACATCAGGAGAATGTCGTCGACGAACATGAGATGAACAATCTTAGTGAGTTTTGAAACTTTTAAACCAGAGATTTTGTGTTCGGAGATGGACTTTGAAAGGAGAAGGCTAAGGCTTTCCATAATGAGTAAAAAGAGATAAGGAGAGAGTGGGCATCCCTGTCGGAGCCCCCTTTCACTTTTGAAGAAATTAGTCACCTCCCCATTAATCAGCACCGCGAAATTTGCACTTGTGACACAAGCCAGAACCCAATCAGTGAACTTGACTCCAAATCCCGCTGAGTGTAGGATTAGTCTCAAATAATCCCATTCAATGCTGTCAAAATCCTTTTTTAGGTCAATTTTCATGATCAAAGCCTTTAGGTTTTTCTGTTTTATGGAGTGGATGCACTCATGGGCAGCTCCTATGGCATCTTGTATTCTCCTACCCTTTAAAAACCCAAGCTGTTCAGCTGGCAGACTTTTTTCCAGAAACGGCTTCATACGGTTTGAGATGACTTTTGACACCAATTTGTAGATAAGGTTGCACAGTGAAATTGGTCTGTAGTCATTGAAAGAGAGTGCATTGTTTTCTTTGGGGATCAATGCCAGGAAGGTGGAATTAATACAATTTGATATCTTACCTTTGATGCGAGTGTCTTCAACCATCTGAAGAAGATCCGATCCAACAAGATCAAAAAAGTGGAAGAAGAACTCTGTCGTCCAGCCGTCGGGCCCTGGACTTCTCTCCTTTTTGAAGTGTAACAAAATATCCTTTAGCTCCGGAAGGGTGACTTGTTTAAAGAGATCGGAAGCTTCAGAGACAGAAACCAGCTTTGGGTAAAGACTTGTTGTAGTAACTTTCTCATGAAGAAATGGATTCCTATCGACTTTGAACAGCTGCTCGTAATAAGTGACAGCCTCAGCTTTGATGGCCTCTTGGCCTCGAACAGTCTCATCACGATGGCTTTGAATGGACCAGATTTGTTTTTTGTTCCTGTTATAACTTGCCAAATTATGAAAAAAAATTGTATTAGAGTCTTCCCATTGAAGCCTGGTCGCTCGACTGCGGAGTCTCCAAGCCTTTTCCTCTTCCCTCAGAATGTGTTCTCTGCGTCTCTCAAGTACTTTTAAGAAATCAGACTCCTCCAATGTCAGTGCTGCTAAGGTTGATAGGAGAATAAGCTTATTAATCTCTGATTCCATATTTTTGAGGAGGGCCGCCTCTGCACACTTCTTTAAAATACACCAGCGCTTTGAACGAGCTTTTAAAACCTTTAGTTTCCAATGAATGCGCAGCTGTGAGTTACTTTTAGATTGGAAGCGGGGATATGTCCAAGTTGAATGAACTAGATCGGAATAATCATCAAAAGAAATCCAGTGGTGATTGAACTTAAAGGGGGAAGCGAAGAGTTGGAGAGGGAGGTTCAAATTTAGGAGGATGGGGGCGTGGTCAGAGAAAAAGGGATACTCAACCCACGAGGAAGGGAAGGCTGAGGAAGTCAATAAGGTTTCAGAGATTAAGAAATGATCAAGTCGCCTGGCTATGGCCTCGATCCCGGAGTGCCCATTTCGCCGAGTGGGAACAATTTTATTCGACAAAACATCGATGAGATTCTTGGACAAGAAGAGGTCTCCGTAAAAAGCTTCTCCAGGACCTGACGAGGAAGCTCCTCCCCAATGTTCATCTGCAGAGAGCGTGATATTTAAATCACCTCCAAGAATGAGGTTGGGGATGGTCAGAATACCACTATTTGCAAGAAGCGTCCAGAACTGCAACCTGTTTTGACAAGGGCCATATACGTTTAAGAACGCAATTTCTTGGTTGGTAGCTAAGAAGTGTCCAATCAAAAGTAAGCCACCGCAGGCGAGGAAGGGCACCAGGTCAAAGAAACCCGGATCCCAAGCCATTAACAAGCCACCAGAGTTGCCGATGGCATTAACGGCTGCTGAAACCCAAGAAGAGTGAAAGGAGTGTAAGAACGCTCTGGATTTTTGTTCAGATGAGAGAGTCTCTTGGAGGAGGATGACATTTGGATTAGTGTGTTCGAGCAGTTTACGGAAGGAGGTTGTCTTGAGTAATCCTCCGATTCCTCGCAAATTAAGAGAGGGCACAATCATTTAGAACGAGCTATGGCCTTCAATGCTCTAAGGGCCTTTCCATTTTGTGCACGGTCAATAGGTGTTGACTGTAGGGATTTTTGAACTTCCTTCTTTTTTCAGGAATTCCTTGTTTGTAGAGGGGAAAGTTCGACACCCAAGCCTCGTGACCAAGCAAACGATTTTGGATCTTTAGATGATTGCTGAGTAGAAGAAGCACCTGTCGCCGATGAAGAAGGGATGAGTTCGTTTCCCCGGAAGATTTGTAGCTGTGCTGCGGGATCCGGCAAGAAAGGAGGAGACGCAGAGTTCAACACTGCCATCATCGAATCCTCAGTTTCAAACGGCTGACTAAAGCCCAGAGGTAAAGCTTGTGAAACTATCAGTTTAGAGAAAGGGTTAGGAGAACTGGTTTGATCGGTCGCGTGAGGCGAAGTAGGAGGTTGCAGAGGGGGAAGATGGGTAGTTGGGAGAGTGGTTAACTCGCTTCCAATCGGTTGACTAAAGCCCGGACGAGTTGCTTGAGAGTCTAACGGTTCATTGTAAGGGGTAAGGGAACTAGGTTGAACGACCGACTGAGGAGATGTAGAAGGTTGCGGAGGGGGAAGATGGGTAGATGGGAGAGTGGATTCGTAGGTTGGGTGAGGGAGGGAATCGAGCGAAGTGTTAGGTGAGGAGGAATTTTGTGTCTTCTCTGAATCAAGAGAGTGGGAAGAAGTAAGTGGGTTAGAGAGCCAGTGTGAGCGGTTAATGGTTTCCCTTTCAGTTGCAGTGAGAGAGTTAAAGAGAGAAGGACAGAGATAAGAAATTTTAGTCGACAGGGAAACAGGCTAGCCAGGTAAGGGAGGGGAAGGTGTGTCGGTGGGTGGAGCCGAGAACTCTAGAGAAGGGTCAGCGACCAAATAATCTGGAGGGTTAAGATGAAGGTCGTCTTCTTCGGAAGGAAAGGACCAGGACTTACCCGGACAGGTTTGGCAGAGATGGTCAGTTTCTCGACAGTTGTTGCAGCGGAAAGGAATGCCGAGATAGTCCAGGGTCTGTAGAGACTTCCGATCTCTCCATTCGATCTCCAGATTTTCTGGCAATCCAGCAGTTATGTCAATCTCAACCAGTACCCTGCCCATCTTCCTCGAGGAGCCCGTAAGAGAAGCAAAGTCGAAAGTAATGAACTTCCCCAAAGAGTCACCTATAGCTGTGATAGCTTCTTTATTCCAAAAATGTAGAGGGAGACCCGGGAGCAGCACCCATATATGTCTGAACTGAAAGTAGTCGGTGTCCGGGTTGAAAGCCAATCGCCAGCGCTTAAGCATGAGGCTGCTTCCCCCAAAGACCCAAGAAGAGGATAATAACAGAGAGGCATCTTCAGGGGTTCTCCAAAGGAAGCTGAGCCATCCTTTTTTAAGATACAGAACTTCCGGGCAATAGCCTAGGAATGGAACCCATTAAGTCTTTAGCCAGTCCTCGAGAGGTTGTGGGTTCAGAGATTTATAAGAGATGCGACCTACCAGGGCACACATAGACATCTTACAGATATTTTCAAGGCCTAATCCGTCGCCCAATATCAAACGCTTGGTTTTCCTGTTAGACTTCCATGCCTTGCGACCAGAGGGAGCCACTCGGAGAGAGGAAGGAGGGAGTTTTTGGACATCCGATACAGAAAAGCAATTTGAAAGGTTTGGGAGTGATCTATCAGATCTAGGAGGAGATGGTCTCAGGAGAAGAGCATTTGTCGGTGGGGGAGGGCCTGACACAGCTGGAGTAACAGAGGTAGAGGAAACAGGCTTGGGGGGGAGGGTCGTAATGCTTCTTTCCAGAGAGTCCACATGCTCAAAGAAACCAACCTGATTCCATAAGAGTTCGTCAGATGGATTCAACAGTGCTTTGGTCAGCGAGTCCATTTTGAAATAGATCTGGGGACTGCTGTAGGCCCACTTGGTCGCAGAGGTTAGGATAAGGCTGGTCAATGCGGAGGTTTTTCAAAAGGTTGGGGCAGGCATTTATAGAGACCAAGTAGTCAGACCAAAGCAGTGGAGCTCAGTCCAAGACAGAGGAGCAGTCTCTATCAGAACAAGAAGATAGAAAGGAAAATAAGAGGGAGTTTATAGTTCGATGTAAGACAAAACAACATAGTCAAGAAAACGACTTACAACAGGCGAGGAGAAAGGACAGAACCCAGTTGGGGAGAAACAAAGGAGAGTGAGGTGGACTACGGTTCAGTCTGTGGCCCAATATCAACCCAAAGGTTGGCTGGATCGCCCGCTCCGATTCATAGGATACCTGGATCTAAGGATGTCTAGTTCACCTGGATCGCCATATCGTCCATCTAGTTCCTTCAATGCTTAATATGGAGTTAACACATGTCATTTAAAAAAATATTGGTTATGTGTTGAGAGACATCAAATCTTTTAAGATGAAAATATTTCTTTAAATTTTATATTTAAAAAAAAAAACACATTTCAAGAAATTTAATGCTTCTTAGTCCATAATAAATTCAAAATTAAAATAAAATTTTATCAATCCAAATAATATTGACTTGATTTTGAAATAAAAATGTTTACTTTCTTCTTTTACTTATTCTTTAAATAATACTGGTTAAAAAAGCATTTAACCCCCTACTAAAAAAACGAGACCTTAGATTTGACAAAGTCATGGTCCCTTGAAATGATGATGATTAACGTCCACTAAGACCTAATTGGTCTATCGGACCTTAAGAGGGTAAGTGATTACTTGTGATTCATTAGAATTTTGTTTCTGTGCTTGAAAAGCATTAAGAGAATCTTTCCAAGATCACCATACTTTTGTTAAGTTAAGAGGTTAGGAAGGTTGGTAGTGTGATCAATATTTTGAAAATGAGATCTAATATTGGTATAGGTTGGACAATCTAAGAGAAAGTGCTTTTCATCTTCAACCTTCTTAGTGTCACAAAGGTGACACACTCTTTCATCCCATGGTGTTTTAGGAATTGCCCAATGCCCAGTTTCACTATGGAGCTTGTGAGAATTTGTTCTTATCTTAGCAATGCTTATTTTTTTCTTTAGGCAAAACAGATAGATAATTTTGATCTTCTAGATTAGGGTTGATTACATCTTTATAATACCTTAATTTTCTTTTTTCCTCTAACTCTTTATTACACCACATTTTTTCCTTAA
>JASDQU010589739.1:0-21316 GCA_032191745.1 Picea mariana
ATATTCGCCAATATTTTACAAGATTATATAATTGACTAAAATATTCGCCAAAAAATTATATATACATTTTATATTATTGATAAAATAGCCCTCAATTTTTCCTATGTATCATGGGGATTCGCCCATTTATTATACATATAAATTTAGGGGGGGTTCTTAAAATCACCCCTGTTGTAAAGCACTAATTTTGACACTTTTAGCATTAATGAAAAATATCCATTAGAAGTTGGACCAAGAGATGTAGCCCAAGAGAGGGGTGAACTCCTTTATCATTTTGTTGTGTTAATGTGTGTATTATGATGGATTTTTATGACTGTTTATGCTACTCATGATTAAGTAAAAAAATCATTAATCTTTATGTGTTTGTAACTTGAACCCATTACCCAAACACATACCATTTCACTTGCAGTATTAAAAAGATTCAAGCCTTTACATTTTCAGATCAAGTTGGTATCAGAGCATAGGTTTTTGAAGGTTTGATTGTTTGCAAGTGTTTTTTTTATGATGCTTACAAGGTTGAAGCTCACAAGAGGAGAAGGTCAACTTGTAGATCCAAGTTCTCAACTGTCAAAAAGGATAACTACAAAATCACCTCATTCTTCTAGGAGATATTCACCAAATATGGCTCATGAGGAGAGTCATGAAACTCTTCCTTCAGAGGATGAAACTTTCAGAAAATATTTCTATGATATGACAGAGATGGTGAAATTTTTATTTCAAGAAAGAAATGAAAGCTTGCAAGGTGAAAGATTAAACCCTCCAAAGGGTAATGAAGATAGTGGTGATAAAACTCCAAAGGGAAAATGAGGGAATGGTGATTCTCCACCTCCTTCACATCCATATTCCACCTATTCTACCATTTCACAACCACCTCCAAATTCTCCAAAAGAACATGGTAAAATTCCTCCTCAAAATCCTTTTCTTAATCTTGATATTAAGTTTGAATTGCCTATGTACAATGGAGAGGTAAATGTTGAGAAATTAGATAATTGAATTCATCAGATTGAAGTGTATTGTAGGATACAAATGATCAAAGATAATGAAACTAAGATTCAACTTGCTTCTCTAAGATTGGACAATGCAACACTCATTTGGTGGGAAGACAAAACTGAATAGGACATGAAGAAACATGGTAAAGTTTTATCCTCTTGGAATGATTTTATTGTTGCACTTAAAAGACAATTTTATCCATTAGCATACATGCAGAAAGCTATTATGGATTGGAAAAAATTTAGACAAGCTAAAGGGAAAAGTGTTCAAAGCTACACTCAAGAATTTAGAAGAAGATATTTGATTTTGGGTATAGATTTGTCTTCTCAAGAAACTTTACTCAAATATATTGGAGTATTGCATAGCTACTTGAGGCACACAATACTTATGTTTAACCTTACAATTCTAGATGAAGTTTGTGTACATGAAAATCATTTGGAAGCAAGAGGGAGGAATGAACCTCAAGATGGCAGCAAGAAACCTTTTGTTCATGGAGACAAAGAAAAGAAGAAGTTTAAGGGAAATGGAAGAAAGAATGCTTTAGTCAAGAAAGAGGGAGAAAAAATCACATGTAAACACTATTCAAAAGATGGCCATGATGAAGACCATTGTTGGAAATTTCATCCTGAAAAGAGACCCAAAAAGTTCAGCCATAAGGGGAAACCAAAGACTACTGCAACTGTACAACATGATTTAGGTTCTGATTCAAGTGATGAAACAAAGATTACAACCATGGGTTTTCAAGGTAAGGATTCTATTGCAAGTTCTAGTTCTTCAAGTATTAGTAGCCTCAATGAAACTCAACATGAAAAAGAAAGAATAGAGCTTTTCCACATAGGGGTGATTTCAAAGCATACCAAGATAGATACTCTTTTTGAAACTGGATCTTAAGCAAACCTCATATCTGAAGACACTGTCAAGAAACTAAAATTGGAAACTACTCCACAACCTAAACCATACCCTCTTGAATGGATATGTGACGATGCCAAATTTCATGTGAAAAGAAGGTGTAAATTTAGATTTTCCGTTACTGCAAATTTTATAGATGAGGTAGAGCTTGATGTTGTTCCTTTGGATATATATGGTATTGTGTTGGGAAGCCTATACTTAAATGATAGGAGAGAAAACTTTCATCGTCATGAGAAAAAGTATCATTTGTTTAAAAATAGAGTTGAGTACATTGTTAGAGCACATACAAAGAAGTTGAACTTGTCACTTGTAAATGATGGACAAATGAAGAGATTAGTCAATGCTAGTAATAATTTTTTTCTCTTGGTGATCAAACCCAAAGACAATGTTGAAAAAAGAAGCTTTCCAAGGTTGTGATTCAAAGTTGAAATCTGATTTATATGAGGTTGTTAACCAATATGATGAGATGTTTCAGGAACCAAAGGGATTGCCTCCAAAAAGGGCTATCCAACATGAGATACAATTGCAGCAAGGTTGTCCTCTTCCAAACATTGGTATGTACATGATGTCTATCATGGAGAATGCTGAAATTAAAAAACAAATCCAAGAGTTGCTTGACAAAAGAGTTATGATTCCAAGCACATCGCCATGTGGATCGCCAATTGTTTTAGTGCCAAAGAAAGATGGTGCATGGCGCATGTGTTTAGATTTCATGGCCTTGAACAATATTACGGTAAAGAATTGTTATCCTCTTCCTTGAATTGATGATTTGCTTGATCAATTGAAATATGCTAAGTATTTTACTAAATTGGATTTGAGAAGTGGATATCATCAGATTAGGATTTCTGAAGTAGACACTTGGAAGACAACTTTCAAAACAAAGAAAGGTTTGTTTGAGTGGATGGTAATGCCATTTGGACTTTGCAATGCTCCCACTACATTCATGAGAGTCATGAATGATGTTTTAAGTCCCTTTCTTGATGATTGTGTGATTGTCTACTTGGATGACATTTTGATATTTAACAAATCTTGTGAAGATCATGTTATGCATGTAAAGCAAGTTATGAATGTCTTAAAGAAAGAAAATTTGTTTTTGAAGATGTCTAAATGTGAGTTTGGAAAGACCTCACTTGTTTACTTGGGACATATTGTTGGAGGAGGAGAACTAAAAATTGATCCTTCCAAGGTCAAAGTCATTTTGGATTGGCCAAATCCCAACAATGTGACAGAGGTAGGAATATTTTTGGGAGAAACCCAATATTGGAGAAATTTTATTGCTAACTTCTCTTCAATTGCACCTCCATTACATGCAATGACAAGCATCAAGCAAGTTTTCCAATGGGGAGGCAAGCAACAAAAATTATTTGATGCATTGAAGGAGAAGATTAGTTCATCTCCGGTTCTTTCACTTCCAAATAAGAGACAACCATTTGAGATCCAAACAGATGCAAGCAATTATGCAATGGGAGAAGTCTTGTTGCAACATGGTAAGCCCATTTGTTTTCATTCTGAAACTTTTAATGATTAACTATCCTACTGATGATAAGGAGTTGTATGCATTGGTGCAAAGTGTGAAAAAATGGAAACATTATTTGTTGGGAAAATAAACTATCATTCACACAAATCATCAACCACTACAATACTTACAATCACAAACAAAGCTACAACAAGAAAGGCACTTCATATGGATGGGTTTTCTACAACAATTCCACTTGGTTATAAGGTATAAAAAAGGCATTTATAACAAAGTTGATGATATTCTTTCTAGGCCTATTGTTAGTGCTTCAATTATTCTTAAGCATAATTCTATCATGCATGGAAGCTATGTTGAACAATATGCTTTAGATGCTGATTTTAAAGAGGTTTATGCAACTTTGTGTCATTCTAACCAAGTTGAGGAATTGGATTACCATGTGCATGATAATCTTTTGTACCATCTTTGCAAGCTATGTATTCCACAGGATGAAAGAGTCAACATCATAAGAGAAGCTCATTCTCCTCTTATTGCTGGCCACTTTGGTGTAGGAAAGACAGTGGCTAATTTGCAAAGGTATTTCTATTGGCCTAAAATGAATGAAAGTGTTTCAAGATATGTATGAGGATGTTCTTTATGTGATACAAGCAAGACTAGCAATAGAAAGTTGGGTTTGTATACTCCACTTCCGGTTCCTTCTCGTCCTTGGGAAAGAATTTCCATGAACTTTGTAGGAGGTCTACCTATGTCTAAAAAGAATCATGATTATCTTTATGTTGTGGTTGACCATTTCAGAAAAATGTGTATTTTGATGCCTTGTAAGAAGCAAGTTATAGCTGAGAAAATGACACAAATGTTCTTTCAACATGTTTGGGTACATTTTGGGTTGCCTAAATCCATTATTTCTGATCAAGATTCTCGATTTATTGGGAACTTTTGGTCAGTTTATGGGCACTCATGGACACCAAGCTGAAAAAGAGCACAACTTTTCATCCACAAAGCGATGGTCAAACATAAGTGGTTAATATAAAAATAGTGCATCTTCTTCCTGGTTATTGCAGCAAGCATCCTAAGCTTTGGGATGATAACCTACACTACATTCAACATGCTTACAACTGGGCTAAGCACTCTTCAACTCAAACATCTCCATTTGAGGCATGTTTTGGTTATTTTCCCAAATCTCCTATAGATTTTATATTTGGGAAAGACATTGCTATTGATGGTCAATATGACATTGATAGGGAAAATAAGTTCATTGAACAAATTCAGTTGGTGCATCAAATGGTACAAGAACAGTTGGAAAAGATCCAAGCCAAGTACAAGACAAGACATGGAAAGCATTGTGTTGATCACAGTTTCCAAGTTGGAGATGAAGTTTGGCTTTACATTAGAAAAGAGAGGCTTAAAGGAGAAGGTAAGAAACTGAAACCAATTAGATATGGACCTTTCAAGATTCTTGAAAAGATTGATAACAATACCTTCCGTTGGGATTTGCCTCCTTATATGCAAATGTATGCAGTTGTCAATGTTGATAATTTGAGATTGTATGAGCCTCCTTTGATTGATGATCAAGGAGAGCATGTTCAGATTCCTTCTATAGATGATTTCTCGCTAGAATATCTTTCAGAACTACATGAAGACACAATCCTTGACAGGAGGATGAGAACTTCAAAATGAGGGAATGTGGAATACCTTCGAGTTGGTATTAAAGGCACAAATCCAAGAAAGGGAAAGTGTATTGAGGATGAAAAGGTGAGGGAATTGTACCCTCATCTTCAGATTGATTGAAAGTAGTCTTTTGGAGGTCCAAAAGCTTCCCAATGGGGAGGAGTGATCTAGGGGATCAAAATATGCTCAAAAATCAAAGTTCTCGTAATTGCTTCAAAATGGACACATGCGTAGGACCCATCCTCATGATCCCAACGCAACTTGAATGGGTTCAAACAGACGTCGTATGAGTGAGATATCACGTTCTTTCCGCTTTTCCAAATAAGCAAAAGTTTGTTGATTGTACAGTCTGTACAGTCCGTATAGTGCTGACGTGGAATGTCCATACTGATGACGTGGAAAATGACCATATTGACATGTGGCAGGAGGATGTATTGACATGTGGCATTTGATGATGTGGCATGGAACAATACATGACATGTGTCATATTAGGACCTATCAGATGGAGACATGTGGCAGGTTGGTGGATCAATAGAATGGTGGCATGTGGCCCAGACATGAGTTGCCACATGGAACCCCCTCCAAGGAATAAAAGGTTGATGTTTGCAGGGGTCGAACCTGCAACCTCTGGGGACAGGTGGAAGAGTTTTGGCAGGGGCTAGGCTACCAGGCCGCCCACGCTATGGTTCTTACTCATATATGGTTTCATAACTATTTAAATTTGAAATATGGTATAGTTTGGCGGGGTCCGAGCTAGGGCTTAGCCCCAACCCCCGGTTATATTCCTTCCGCCATATGACTCTCCCACACACAACCTTGCACGGGGTTTAAAACGCTCATCCAACAGTCATCCAAAATGTGCCCAACCACATGTCAGCCCCACATCCAACCATTGCAATGGGTGTCAATTTAAGCGCATAGGGTTCGATCACATGGGGGGCATACGCCCAGAACCTTCATCGGGAAAAGGGGCCAGCGCAATAACGGTGCGACAATTTGCCATATTTTACGGGAAAGCTCACGTGCTGGGTTTTTGTCACGAAAAATGCCTGTGAGCTAGGTTCAGCTAGTTTGGGTGCGTTTTGGCGAGCATAGACAACAAAGAATTGGGAGAAACTTCCTAGGAGTCATTCCAACTCATTTTTTGGCCAAACCAAGTGCAGGAAGAGCCCAACTAGGGGTTTTTGGATGTTCTGGAGCCATTGAAGCCATCCATTTCTCATTCTGAGCATTGTGAAGCACTGATTTTGACACTTTGAGCATTAATGAAAAAGATCCATTGGAAGCTGGACCAGGAGATGTAGTCGAAGAGAGGGGTGAACTCCTTTATCATTTTGTTGTGTTAATGTGTGTATTATGATGGTTGTTTATGAATTTTTATGTTTCTCATGATTAAGTAAAAAGGTCATTAATATTTATGTGTTTTTAACTTGATCCTATTACCCAAACACATACCATTTCACTTGCAATTTTAAAAAAATTCAAGCCTTTACATTTTTAGAGCAATTGGTTGGAATCACATGATGCAATACTTAACTATAAGATGAAATGGTTAAGTTTGATAGATGATTTTGGACAGAAGGAACCAGGGGGTTTCCTTGAGATTTATTTCTTCCCTACAGCTACAGAAGAGTATATGCAAGGGGTGAAAGATTTATGTAATCTTAGTGATAAACGAAAGGGGCAAGGCGAAAGGATTAAAAAACCATCCTATAGTGCAAGTGTTGCAGACGTGTTTCCAGAAGAGTTACCGGGTTTACCGCCCGAAAGAGAGTTGGAGTTTACAATAGAATTGAAACTTGGAACTGAACCTATAGTGAGAACACCTTACCGCCTGTCAACGCCTAAATTGCAGGAGTTGAAAATGTAATTGAAGGAATTGGTGGAATTGGGACTTATACCTCCAAGTGTGTCACCTTGGGGTGTGCCAGTTATTTTCATTAGAAATAAGGATGGATCATGGATGATTTGCATTGAATACCATCAATTGAACAAAGCTACGATCAATAACCAATATCTGTTTCCAAGGATTGACGATTTATTTGATCAAATGAAGGGAGAAACTGTGTTTTCGAAGATTGATTTGAGATCAAGATATCACCAATTACAAATTAAAAAGGAAGATATCCCTAAGACAACATTTAAGATGAGGTTCATACACTATGATTTTACAATTTTACTACTTGGATTGATAAACGCCCTGGGGTATTCATGAGTTTGATGAATGGGGTGTTCCGTGAATACTTTGACAAGTTTGTTTAAGTATTTATTGATGACATACTGATTTATTCTTGGACAAAAGAAGAGCATGACGAACATTTAAGATTGTTCCTACAATGTCTGTGAGAAAACAAATTGTACATGAAACTGTCAAAATGTTTTTCTTACCGATCAAAGATTCATTACTTGGGACATATCATATCTCATGAAGGTATTACTATGGATCCAGTGAAAGTAGAGTCTATTATGGAATCGACAGCACCGACAAACATACAAGGAGTACACAACTTTATGGGTTTAACAGGATATTACCGACGATTCGTCGAAGTTTTTTCGAAGATAGCAAATCCGATCATGGAATTGAAAATCGATACTTGAATTTAAGTAAGGTAGGATATTCTTTTACCAAATTATAACTCCTCAATCAATTTCAGTTACATACATGAATATTTTTCATAGACATTCAATTTAACTGTCTAAAAATGACTGGTTTAACGAAGCACTATTGCCTTCCTGACTTATAAACTACCAAACAGATTTATATATTAGTTGGATCTTGGTTTAACTTGTTTCTTACGTAGTTTTCTATTGGATTTAGATGTTGAATATAAATGTTAAAATCCTGAAACTGATTCTATTTAATTATATTAAGAATCACATTATTTCTACTAATTCCTTCACAAATTCATGAGACTATAAATGCCTGTATTGTGGAAATTATGTGTATGGTATCTTATTGCTTTTCTTCCGTAATAGTAGACAGTGGTAGAATATCTCTTGCTTTGAGTATCCCCATTTTTTGGTAAAGTGTTCCTTCATACTAATAACAAAATATTTCGTTGACGATAATATTCATCTTTGATTTCACTATTCGGTGTAATCATTCTTTCTTTTATTTTAGTAGATGAGTAAAATTTAAAAGTTCATTATGGAATAAAAATCATAATCAACGAAATCATAGAACCTGTGTTAATCCTGGATAAAAAATCACAACCAAATGACATAAAATTAATAAGAAGAATGATACAAATATGAATTAATTTCTCTGCAAAAGGGAATGTAAAATGTAGATACAAAAATCAATGACTGAATCTCTAAGAGAGATCAGAACACTGTGATTTATGTTATGTGGTGCAATTTCTAGATTAGAAGCTCGTTAATTTAACAGTCGTGTTTCCATCACCGCCACCAAGAGTGTAACATCATTATTTTAGGGTAATTTGTATCTTATCCTTATGT
The DNA here is from genome assembly GCA_032191745.1 of Picea mariana. Taxonomy (NCBI): domain Eukaryota; kingdom Viridiplantae; phylum Streptophyta; class Pinopsida; order Pinales; family Pinaceae; genus Picea; species Picea mariana. Next base: position 8,501 of record JASDQU010589739.1, read on the forward strand.
TCATAAATGCCTATTGTCAATTGCATGTAATTTCAGATTATGATAATATACAGTGTGAGTTTCTCATGAAATTAGGCGTGCCTCTTGACTATATCTTTCAGAATAATAAAAAGAATAGTTTCCTGGAGCTAGTAATCAATGTCATTTTCCATCCTCGTAGTAGAAGCGATGAAGTACGACCGATTCTCCGATTGAATGCTTGATTTTGTCTTGTTGTTAAGTTACCATTCTTTGATGGGTACGTATCTTGGCATATCCATTGGGGTAGTGTTAGTAGTCCATGTTTGGGTAGTCGTGGCGATTTCATCCCTTTATTTTTAGAAAAATATCGTAGGGAACCTTATCGTTTTGGGTGTTGGATGACTAGATTTTAAGTTGACGAGAGGTCGATAGTTTAGTTTTCAAGGAGTCAAGTTTAGTTGTTCTTGTTGACGACTGGCGAACCCAAGTAAAGATTCCAAATTTACTCCAGCAATCCTTTTAGTGACACAACAGATAAATTGTTAAGTTATGGAGGTACCCGTGAGTATGTTTAGTTATATCGATAAAAACCACTGCCTTATTAGATAGATTCACCATAGCAGATTGAAGGAAAGTTACTCGAATGGACGTAGATGGGGGGAGTAAGATAAATGAAGATAAAGATAATAATAATTTCTAATGAGGAGGGGTGCAACTGATTTTCACTTTGGTCTAGAATATATTGGATACTCCATAACCTAGTTTTTATTCTTGGTAAAGATAGGCCACTTTACTTGTAGAAGAAATTATCTGGTTTTAGTGATTTTGTCTTAAAATTTTAATGTGAGGATGAATAGCCGTATCCTAACTCAGGTGAGTATTGATCCCAATAGGTGTTATGAACAGATTGAAATAAATCTTGTTTTAATAATAATGAACTTATAAGGGTCTGATAAATTCTCACGTGTTAGGCTATATGTCAGATTGGTTGACGAACTTTATGAGTTGGGTAATTAACCTGAATCTTGCTTCACTATGGGTTTGATTTTATTCTTTTAAGAAGTTTTTTACTTTAAAAATTATTAAGTTACTTCTTTATCTCATAAAACAAATATTATCATTATTGTTCAAAAAGTTCTTAAGGAACAATCTCTTTTACCTTCCCCTTTAATTTAGAATTAATAACGTTATAAATTGTTGGGCTAGGGTAAGCAATAATTAGTTTTATTTAATAAAAATTGTATAAAGGCACTCATTATTGATTGTTATATTGCTTCATCATCGACATTTCATAAATATTTGTATATATATAAACTGGAGGAAGAATTTGATTTCGAAATATCATAATACATAATTGTGTAAATTTGTGTGAGTTACAAGATAGATAAATAGAGAACTTACAAGAGTTAATGTTAAAATTTTGGGATCTACAAAGGTAAGGTAGATCTAACTACCTAGCGCATAGAGAAATCTTTACCTTAAATATTTGTTTGGATTATTTGAGCCACATGAATTATTCAAGGAAGATTGAAATCTTAGTATGTTCGCATACTCTTTGTTAGAAAAAGGGAGGGTATTAACTTCGTATTAGAGATAAATGAAAACATTTAAGGCTTTATTATGCAATCCAAAGTAAAAGATTGTGAAGAATTTACTTCAACACCTTTGTGTACTGAGAAAAATCTTGTCTTAGTTTGTAATTCTAGTAGTTTTCATTATATATGATGTTTATCTCCTTTCTGGAACGTTTGTGGGATTACAAATGTTGAATTTTAGTCTCTCTATTTTAATTCTTTGTAAACTATAGATATGTGGCACTTATTAGATCGATTACATATAAGTTTTATTAATGTAAACTTTTTGTCATACTTATAATATTATGTGGGCATATGCTCTTAACGAATTCAAAAAAAAAATATTACGATTTCATTATGTTAAGTTATTTGGGTATGTTAAGTTACTTGGGTCGTATACAGTAAGGATTGTTACAATGGCGTAGTGTGTATTCTTTCTAGAGTTCTACAGGGATCAATTTGGCATGGCTCTTCTTATTCCAAATGCATATTTATTCCTCTTCTATGGGTTGAGGAAGCCCTTTCCTCGATACATTATTCAACTTCTGCCATTTTTTTTTATGGCTATCACAAAAAATATTATTAATTTTTTAACTTTAGAAACTTAATTACTTATTTAAATTAAACAAATTTTGTTTTTAGAACGAATGTAGATCCATATTAATTCCATATCTATGATGTGTTTTGGGGGATCAAATCCATCCAGGTATATTTTTTTTTTCAATTTTGATTTTTAGTTATAAAAAACAATTCACATCGGGGGACTTGATCCCTCTCTTCCCATGATAGATTTGGAGTTAATATGGGTCTATGTTGGTTCCTTGTGTGTGTGTGTGTGTGCATGTGTGTGCGCGCCTGTTCACCACGTATCAAGTCCATGTTGAGCATGAAAGGAATTACATATCTCTCTCATGGTGAGCAACTCACCACTGAAATATTTTAATTCTAAGAAAATTTTAACTTCAAATTTATTTATATATATAAAGTTGATACTAAAATATTTTACTTAAGGTGGACATTGAAATATTTTATTTAGTCAAATTAAATTTTTAACTTACAAGTAATCATTCGCACTGTTGAACCATAACTCCTTATTGTAACCCTATCCCACGTCTCTGCATGGATTTGGCCTATAGAGGGGGTTCTATCCCCTCTCCATCCCCTTCCCCCAATATGGTTTCCTTCGCGTCCATAATATCCTCCCTCCCAAAATCCCCAAGCAACCTCTTTCACGCTTTATCAAAAAACTCGATGAGATTATGTGTGTGTGAGTTCAAGATTACTCCAGGAACCTTGCTTTGTGCTTTGTGGAGAATGGTTTTATTGACCAATTTATAGGTATTTGGCCATCCCCTAGAGTAATGGTGATTTGGTTGGATAAAAATTGGAGACCTATGATAAAATGGATACTCTCACATTCCTTTTACAGAGGGGGTTTCTTCACCTTCCTATTAAAATAGAATTAAGGACGATATATTTTCTTCAAAGGTATGTACCTAAACCACTTGACTCTCAACTTCTGTCTGGAAAATGACACCCACTTGAATTTTCTAGTCCGGGTTCATTTTCCCTACCTCCCTCTTCACTGCTAGAATGATGACACCATTCAAAATATAGGGAATACCCTTGGAAAGTATGTAGATCGTGTATAACCCATATATGGTGTGCAAGTGTGTGCCCGAATATGTGTTAAGTTAAACTTGGAGAAAGGCCTCCTAGAAGAGATCAATATAACCCTAGACAATTGGTCTTACCACCAACAGGTAGATTATGAACAACTCCCATTCAAATGTAAATTTTGTCATGAGTATGGGAACTTCGCAAAAAACTGCACCAAGTCAACTTCAGAGCCAACTTCAACTAAACCTAATGAGAAATGGTAGCAGCAGAAGAAGAGAAGACAAGCCTCCAAGCAAGGCATGCAAGGCCACCATGAGAAAACTCAACCTCCCCAAGGAGATACCTCCAATCCAATACATGCATCGAGACCTTCTCCCTTTTCCCACCTGCAAAGAAAGGACCCACTAGTAAGTAAGAACCAATACAAATATCTTTCCAGTATGGATGCAGATAAATCTTAAGAACAACATTCAGATCCTAAGTATTGTTATTCCATATATGTGGAACCATATCGGAAGGACGCCCTTGGGGGCACCCTTGTTGGAAAATTGATTGTCATTGATGTCAACTTTAGAAGAAGTCTATAAGCCTCTATGAGCAATCAGAATGGAAGTTATCAGAAATAACAAAGGAAGGAGAGAAAGTTCAAAAGCATGAAGATTGGGAAAGAGGTTGTCAGAAGAAGGTACACTATTAGGGGGAGTTACCCTTTTCCATTGATGAGAAGGGGGGAGAGAAAGAACAAAAGTATGAAGACAGGGGGAGCATTGGTCGCAGGGGGAGCATGAGCGTTGCCATCAATTCCAAAGGGGGAGATTGTTGGAAAATTGATTTTCATTGATGTCAACTTTAGAAGAAGTCTAGAAGACTATAGAAGTAATGGGTATAATTGAGGAAGTCTTCAAAGTGGCCCCCTTATGGCGTAGCTTTGAGCATGGACATCATGGAAAGATGCTCTGAAGAATTCTACAAGAAACCCAGAGGTGTGGTCATGAGACCCGAAGTTGACTAAGGAAAATAAGGTTAAAGAATATATTGCATCAACAACATGTTGTACTCAAGTTCTGTGGATGAAGAAAACCCTGCAAGATATACAAGTGAAGTATGTTGGGCCTATTTCGATATTTTGTGACAATACCAGTGCTATAAGTATCTCCAATAATCCATCAATGCATTCCAAGAAAAAACATATTTCGATCAAGTTTCAGTTTCTACAGGAACAAGTTACAGAAAATAATATCAAGTTGGAGTACATTGGGACAAAGGAATAGATTGCAGACATCATCAACAAACCTCTTCCAAGAGATACATTTGAGTATCTTAGACAAAAACTTTGAGTAGTTTTTGCTCCATAGTTATCTATACAGATTTTTTCTAAGAAGACAAGGGAAGAGAGATCATCTATGAAGAGAATTTATTGATGTTGGATTAGTCAATAAAGAAGCATTTGCATGAATGATTTATATATATGTCAGTAGTTTATTTCGTTAGGAAGAAACAATGGACAAAAATCATCGGGGGAGAGAAAGAACAAATTATTGGAGATAAAAATGCAGGCATAGAAACCAAAAGAAGTAAACGGATACGTACACTAGAACAGAGGCACCTTGCACTACTATCCACAATTGAACCCAACAACTTTGAGGAAGCCAGTAATGATGAAAATTGGATCAAGGCTATGGAAGAAGAACTAGATCAGATGGAGAAGAATGAGACATGGGAACTAGTTCTAAGACCTAAATACAAAAATGTGATTGGTAAAAAATGGGTTTTCAGAAACAAACTAAACGAAGATGGACATGTAACCGAAAACAAGGCAAGGTTAGTATGCAAAGGATATGCTCAAGTTGAAGGAGTAGATTTTGAAGAAACATTTTCCCCCATTTCCAGAATGATCTTGGCCTATGCATGTTCCAAGAGAATCAAAGTATATCAGATGGACGTAAAATCATCATTTCTAAATGGTGAGTCTACATCGAACAACCAAAAGGGTTTCTACTTTCAGAAAGGGAAGAGTATGTATGCTTGTTGAAGAAAGCTCTGTATGGACTCAAAAAATCTCTTAGAGCCTGGTATTCAATATTGGACAAGTATTTGCAGCAACAAGGATTCTGAAAGGGTAATGTAGATATAAATCTCTATGTAAAGGTTGATAAGAACAACATACTTATCATTGAAGTATATGTGGATGGAATTATCTTTGGAAGTGATGATGACATGATGAGTAAGATATATACACATATATGGAAACTATGATTATAAGTGTTGAGGTAAACTTAATAAAGATTTTTTCAACTTTTATCATGATTCGTTTAAATTTCCTACATTTATTGTTACTCCCACTACATACTTTTTGTATTGATTGTTTGTAGATATATATACACATATATGGAAACTGTGATTATAAGTGTTGAGGTCAACTTAATATATGATAAAAAGATTCTTTCAACTTTTATCATGATTCATTTAAATTTCCAACATTTGTTATTTAGGTCTAGTGTTTTGACAAAGTGATCGTTATGTATTTTGCAAAAAAATTCTTGACAAGTTCAATATGGCATATTGTAAGGAAAATTCTACATTTACGGAGGTTGGTCTAATGTTATCATTTCACAATCTAATAAATCACTATATAGATAGTTGGTGGGTAGCATGATCTATCTGGAGCCACTAGGTTATATTTGAACTTTGTATTTAGTTACATTTGTAGGATTATAACATTTCCTCATAGCAATTATTTGATGGAATTCAAAATAATTTTTTAAATATGTGAAGGGTACCTTATTTTATGACATCATGTATGAAAGGTGGGTGGGCTTCCAAATGACAAGTTACATAGATTCAAATTGGATAGATTCATTGGTTTATAAGAAATCAAATGGGATAGGTTGAAATGCACAATAAATTTTGGTTTAATCTTTATATAAATATAATGTTAAATATAATGTTTTGGTTGATAAAAAACAACATATATTAATAATTTCATTCACTAAAATATAATATAATATAAAAAAATAATGATTACAACTAGTAAGATAATTTGGTTAAGAAAAATAATTATTAATTATTAATGTGAAAGTTAAACAAACTAAACCTACTTACTACCATAAGTAAGTAAAATTGTTTTGAAGATGGTAAATATAGCATATTTCATAAGAAAATAAAGAATACTATATATTGGGAGGTGCACATTGTCACTACATTCAACAATTAATGGATAATTATTAAATAGCGTTGAAATATTGTGTAACTCCAGAGTACATTATATACATATTCACTCAACATCCTTTCTTTTAAATAATTTTGTGACTTTTAGAAGTAAGTGTGGTGCAATCTTAGTATGATCATTACAAGGAGATGATAAAGTTAGATATATAATTGGTAAGGAAAGTTTTTTTCAAGACGAGCGGGAGGAGATAGATTTCTAGGGTTTGTGATGGGTTAGGGCTTCTCGGCCACTCATAGGGGTTGGTAGCTGGAGATTTGGATCGGGCTTCTCGGATGTGAGTCCAGGTGAGTTATGGTTCTTTAGATAAGGTGGCAGGTGGAGAATAGTGGGTAGGGGAGGCATAGGACTGAGTTGTTAAAATGATGGTTGAGATGGTGTCTGGGGCAGAGATCCAACTGGTGGACTTATCGGAGGAGCAGTGGTGGAGTCAAAAAGGACTATACAAATTTGATGCGGAGTACAAAGAAGATTTATGGAGGTACAAACAACATTTAAAAATGCCAGGTGAGGTGAAAAAGGTAGTGGAAGCTGAGTGGATGGGCAGTGCAACGATTGAGACGCTTGGCATTCCATCGGTCGATCCGGCTCGGTGTAGTACACTAGACATAACAAATGAAATCTTTTCTAGGGAATCGTATTGTGGGGGGAAGCACAAGGAGGAGAAGGTGAGTGTCTCGACCCATACTATGCGTTTCGCTGAAGGGGTTGGTTTGGAAAAAAAACCGTAGAGGGGAAAGATTCGTCATTCTGATAGTTTTGGCGGAGCACTGATTGATCGTGGCTGGTCAGAGAGTAGCATCTCAGAGTCTGCACAACGAGACAAGTTAGGTGAAGGGGCAATCCTTGGTGTAGAGCGTTCTATTAGCTTATGTAGTCACGCGCTGAATAGTCCAGTTTCAGATAAGTCTCGACACCCTATTCCTCGATGGGGAGGGGAGAGATCAAGGGGGAGAAGATAGTCATTTCTCTAAGAATGTGTAGCGAGTTAGGGGGAGAAAATAGTCATTTCTCTGAGAATGTGCAACAAGTTAGGGGGAGTGGTAGGAGTTTTTTGAAGGCAGTCGAGGGTAGAGGCTGTGTGGTTTCGGCAGGGACAGGGGAGCTTCCCTTTTTGGGGGGGTCGACTTTAATCAAGAGGCGCGAGAATTATAGATCAGTTACAGGATTAAGAGCATGGAAGCCGAGAAAACTAAAAGCATTTGTGACACTAGGAAGAGACGTTGGGATGGAAGTCATGGGTATTTTTTCCCTTCACGGCCTAGTCAATAGATTTGGGTACTGGGCACTGGGGGCAAAGGATATACGTGCATGGGTAGCAGAAAAATGGGGGTCGTTGCTAGAATATGAACTAGAGACTTTTATCCTATTGAAGGGATGGTTCTGCTTCTTGTTCAGGTCTTCAGAAGATGAAGAGAGGGTACTTCAGCAGGTATGGGTCGTAAATGAAGGTAGCTTGATACTAAAACATTGGCATTTGGCATTCAATCCAGAAAAAAGATATTTTTAGGTTTCGTCACTTATGGGTGCTTTTACCAGGGTGTCCACTAGCACTATGGAGCTTAGAGGTGTTCACAATCATAGGGAGCACTATTGGAAAATTTATTCATGTGGATTTGAAACTGTTGGGGGGACATGATCGTCGGATGGGAAAGATCTCGGTTGAAATGGATACTTTTGATGGGCTTCCAGAGGAGATTTCCATTTCTTTGCAGGGTCTGAAGTTTCATCAATGACGAGACTATGTCGGTATTCCTTTCCGATGCTCGAGGTGTAAGGCGACCGATCATCTTCGGAATCAGTGCGCGAGAGAAGTAGCACATAATCCTCCTCTTGTTGTTGGGAATTTGGGGCCGAATTCAAGGGACAACTCACCTGTTCTGGATGCATGGACCGATTAGATTGACAAGCAAATTTTGAAAGCGATGAGGAAATGGGTAAGTCTTTTTCCTACAGTTCAATTTTTTTTAAAAGTTTGAGTAATCTGTTTATGCATGAGGGGCCAATGATAGTTCCAGATATACAAACTGGAGACTCATCATTAAAGGGAGGGATAGGAGCACAGATTTTAGAGAATGGTGAGAGCTTTCCTGAGCTTTTTGAATTGAGGGTGTGTTTGGAAGGTGTGGGGAGTATAGACAAGGGAGTTGGGGCCGACTGTCTGGAGGTAGTTAATTGGATGGGTGGGGCGGATTTACTTACAAAACCTGCATTGGGTTCAGGGATAGGGAGGATTTCGCTGTCGTTTATTAATGGCTCAGATTCTAAGGTTAAGGGCATAATTGTTAATAAAAAGATTATGTTATCAACATAATTCTCGAGATGTGGGGATTCGTAAGGGAAGTCAGATAGGTTAGGGTCTACAGAAGCACTTCTCCTGCGGGTTAGTGCTCGAAGCACAGGACTGGTGGAGGGGACTAGGACACAAAATTCTACTGTTGGGGTGAAGGGAGTTACTAGTGGGAACAGTTTTTGGGGTATGGACGGGAAGGAAGATATCAATTCGATATCATCCATAGTTGAGGGATCTTTAAGGCTGGATTTGAGCTCCGTGGAGGGGTCACAAAATTCTAATGCTATGGTGGAGGGAGTTATTAGAGGGAACAAAATTTGGGGATTGGATGGGAAGGGAGTGATAAATTCGATAGCGTCCATAGTTGAGGGGTTGGAAAGGCTGGAATCGGGCTCCGGGGAGGGGTCATACTCTCTAAATGACTTGGATCCGACTGTGTTATAGAAAGTGGAGGAATCATTAAAAACTTTCTTACCTTCCTATAGGGAGGTTCTAACTTGTACGCAGATTCCTATTTTTGTTGGTGGGAAGTTATTAAATAATCATGGTGAAAATATTGGGATGGCGGAGGAGGATAGGGTTCCGACATCTAGTGGTCGGGGGGATGGGGATGCATTTCTTAAAGGGGTGGTTTTAGGAGGATTGGAAAAATAATTCTCTCCTCTTAAAACTAGAAGTGCTAGGAAATTGGGAAAAGAGAAGGAAATCCTTGTTGTGAATTGTTTGGAGGGTACAACAGGCCCTAGGCTGCTTAGATCTCAGAAATCCCTGGCAAGGGTGAAAATATGATTTTGGAAACTTTGAATGTGAGAGGAGTGGGGTGATCCTTAAAATATCTAGCCCTCAATAGGTTCTTAGAGAAAAATAAGCCAGATATTCTGTTTATTCAGGAAACCATGGTAGGAGCAGAAAAAGAAAGGGAGGTTTTTAATAAAATTCTTCATAAGTGGCACCTTTACGGGGTAGACTCTTATGGTATTTCAGGGGGCCTTCTCATAGCCTGGAATCCTCATAAGGATGATTTTGTTGCGTACTTGACACCTACAGGGATTTTGTTGGAAGGTGTCGTGAAAGATACTAAGTTAAAGCTGAAGTTGATCAACTGTTATGGGTCGTATGCTGACATAGTGATGTTTTGGGAAGATTTAAAAAAAATTGGGATTTTTGATATGGAAAATTTAATTATGGGGGGTGATCTTAATTTTACCACCTCAAGTAGGGAATTTTGGGGTGAAGGCATTAGGGTGGACCCTTTACAACTTTGTTTTATCCATTTGATACAAGATGGTGGGTTAGTGGATGTGGAGCCAGTAAAAGTTCTTCTGACTTGGAGGAATGGAAGAAAAGGTCAAGGCTTTATTGCTAAAAGGCTAGATCGTTTCTTGATTTCTGAGAAACTTGTTTCTTTAGGAATTAGATATTGATATTGGGTCTGCAATGACAAGATCTCGGATCACATGCCAGTATTGCTACAGTTAGAATTTGGGAGTGACTTTGTCAGTTACCCTTTTAAATTTAATGCAGTTTGGTTGGAGGATCAAGATTTTATTCGCTTGGTTAGAACCAGGTGGGCAGGCTTGTTCGGGGCATAGGTTTTGAATCCTATGGATTCGCTGGTAAAGAAACTAAAGAGGCTAAGTGTTTAGTAATTGTTTGGGAAATAAAGAAAAAGGATGAAGGGAAGAAAGAGATGATTCAGTTGGAATTGGAACTCGATAAATTATACACAAAATTTTCTGGAGGGTTTGTGGAGGATAAGGAAAAATTATTGGTATTGGACAAAGAACAGAGGAAAAGGGTTCTTCTAAAGCAAGAGGAGGAGACTTGGAGACTGAAAAGTAGGGTAAATTGGTTGGCAGCAGGTGACATAAATACAAATTTTTTCCATGCATATGCAAACTCTAGGAAGCATATTAACAACATATGGGATATCACAAAAGAAGATGGTATTGTTATATCAAACACCTCTGATCTATAGAAGGAGGTTGTGGACTACTTCTAGCATATTTTTAAAGCTCGGGACAATCTGGCTATTACATACCAACTCATTGTTCTAAGTAACTATCTGAGAATGTTTTTGGAGGAAGAAGGAAGTAGATTAGCTGATATAGTTTCTTTAAATGAAATCTTAAATTTTTTAAAATATTTTAAGTGCTCAAAAAGTCTTGGGCTGGATGGATGGACTGTAGAGTTATTTTTGGCTTTCTTTGATCTTATGGGCAATGAGATTTTGGAGGTAGTGGAAGAATCAAGAAGGCTAGGAAAAGTTTCGGGAGCATTAAATGCTACATTTATTGCTCTAATCCCTAAAAGTGACAAATGTGATTCTTTCGGAGTATTTAGGCCCATAGAATTGTGCAACCTGGTGTACAATATTATCACAAAAATAATTGCTACCAGATTAAAAAGTGCTCTTTCCACTGGTATCTCAAAAGAACAATTTGGTTTTTTAGAAGGTAGGCAAATTACTGATGCGATAGGAGTGGTACAGGAAGTACTACACAGTATTAAGGTGAACGATATGAAAGCTCTGGTCTTAAAACTGGAATTAGTTAAAGCTTATGATAGGGTGGACTGGGGTTTTCTCAGACTTGTGTTATTACAGATCGGTTTAAGTTTAGAAGCAACTGATTGGATCATGGGTTGTGTGATAACAACAAACTTTATTGTGCTGATCAATGGGAAGCCCACTAGTTTTTTTAAATCTTCTAGGTTTTTAAGGCAAGGATGCCCATTATCTCCCCTACTTTTTCTTCTTATTATTGAAGGATTGAGCAGAATCATACAGGAGAGGGTTCGAGATAAGAAACTTGAAGGTGTATTGGTGGCAAGAGGACTAAATATTACACATTTAATGTTTGTCAATGTAATACTTTTTGGGATTGGTTGCATTGTTAAATGGGAAGTTTTCAAGGAGGTTTTGGATTTATTCTACAGGGCTACAGGGATGGTATTCAACTCTCAAAAATCTTTGTTTTTAGAAGCAGGGTGGGATGACGCAGAGCTTATTTTGCTAAAGGAAATAAATTTTCCTTTTGAAGTTAAATCATTAGATTCAGGATCCAAGTATCTTGGGTTTTATATTAAACCAAATTGTTAATCTAGAGTGGATTGGCTATGGCTAGAGAAAAAATTTGAAAAGAGAATATTGTGTTGGAGTCATAGGTGGCTTACCCTGGGTGGAAGAGTCATACTGGTAAAAGTAGTACTATAAAGTATATCGGTGTACTGGATATCTTTGGAAAAAATTCCCAAAAGTGTACTAAACAGTCTTAGAAGAAGGATGTTCAGTTTTTTGTGATCTGGTAAAAACGAAAAGGAAGGTATTCATCTATCTAAATGGAAAAAGATTGCAAAACCTAAAAAGGTTGGTGGTTGGGGCATCAATTTTTTTATTATTTTTAGACAAGTTTTGGCTGCAAAAAGATTGTGGAGATGTCTTATGTTGCCTGGCCTTTGGCATGAGGTAATTATGAAAAAATATCTCAAAAATAATACTGTTGAGAAGTGGTTTAGACGGGGGAGAAAAAATTGGAATGGGTCCTCATATTTCTGGAGAGAACTTACCTCTTTGGTCAATATAATTACAGATTGGTTGGTGTGGAAGCCTGGGAGTGCGAGAGATATTAGAATAGGATTTGATCCTATGGTTGGGTCCCATTCATTCTATAAATTATAAGAGAATATTAAACTATTGTTAAAGGAAAAGGGATTACTTTTCTTGCACATGCAGGGTGTAACGATCTCCTCGTTACGACAACAACTCTGAGAACATGTGAATTTTTTTTTTTGTTTGTTTAAGGTGTGTGCACACGGGTAGAAGTAACAACACACATGACTCTACGTCGCCACTCGAAAACCAACAAGACGCAACCATGAGGTTCAGCACAAGAAGACTGAAGGTACACAACGAGTAACGGCAACAATAAGCGACCATAGGCATGAGGCGCACAGCACAAACATTAAGACATACTGGGGGTGCACAGTAAGAACACAGAGGGAATAATCCAAGGTGTTAGGGTTACTATTTCTGTGCAGGAAAGTAGGGCGTTTAGTCTTATGTCTTCTCGAAAGAAGATTAGATAGGCTCCTGGCCGACTGCTCAGGCAGAAACTAGTAACCCGACCTAGAACAAGACACAA